>CABFOW010003203.1:6328-16587 GCA_902141385.1 Timema californicum
ATATATATATATATATATTGGAAAGTTTAGAAGCCTCAAAACATCGATTTTTAAGAACGATAGTGTAATCTTAAGTGAGCAATTGAAAACTGCCACTAGATTGACCACCTGGGTCTAAGGTGTTGAGATCAGGATGATCTAGAATCTAGAAGCTAGCCTGTGTGTTGCGGGCTGCCTGCCTGGTCCTCTCCTGATGCACATCCACAAGCTGAAAAAGCAGCACGTGCCCCAGTATTTAACCTTCAGCTCAGATGACTACCAAGTTAATTTCCCACGCCGGTTCAGTCTATGTGCGCTACCTTGAAGAAACGCCTTTTTTTTTCTCTTCATTCTTTTTTCTTTTGGAAAGTCTCAACCATCCGTTGTCCCGCGGCAGCAGTCCGTCAGTCTCTCGGTGGGCGAGAGTGTGTAAGATACGAGGAAGATGTAGACTGGAGAGGAAATTCACTTTGATGACATCTTTGAGAGAAATGGCGAGCCGACATCGGTGGTCGAAGGCATCGCTCAATCTAGAATGGACTGCTGATGAAAGGTAGATCAGGGTCCGGATCCCTCTTGGGTTGTCGAATGGTCTAGACCAGAGGTCCCCAAACTTTCCGGTACCTTAGAGCACATTCAAAACTAACGGTAGTGTGGCGGGCACCAATCACATTTTCAAGGTACATTTATTTATAGCCGAACATAATTCATAATGCAGATAACACACTTTAAAAAATCTTGTAAATTTAAAATTTAAAAAGATATATTTTAAATTCTCATATAAAATAATTCAAATTTAAACAATTGAAACATTGATTTTACCAAACCAAACGTCAATGTCAATAAATTTAAAAAATACTGCTTTATTTACGGTTTTAACAAGACCAAATTAAGAGACAAGGAAATAATTTATCTTCTCACCACCATTTTGGTGCTTAGGTTCATTTTTAAAATATATGTTTATTTTGTGTTTATTCAGGCAGCAAAGCTGGATAGACTCATGTCAGGATATCTACAAAGCAAATAGAAGTATTAGCGTGGTATTAGTGAGTAGATTGATAGTTCCGAGTAATAAAGTACACTTTAAAAATGAGCAGGCAAGGAAAAAGGAATTAGAGTGTGGGATTGAAAAGAGGGGGGGCTTTCAATCACCAACCTCTTGAGAACAGTATACCTGGAGATAAGCACAAACTTGATTTTTGTCAGAAAAGTGACATATTAATATTATCAGTCGAGAACTTTCTAGTTGTAGTCAAAAAGTGGCGGGCAGGCGCAACACGCTCGGCGGGTACCATGGCGCCCGTGGATATAGGGTTGGGGACCTCTGGTCTAAGCCCTAACGCGTCAATTTGGTGATAGGCCTGACTGACAATGACGGGGAGATCGGGGTCAGAAACCCTCATATGTGGTTAATTTGCCTAAGTCCTGAGGCGTTACACTCGAGTTCAACTGGACTGACGATGACGGTGGGATAATTAGGTGATTTGAAAAATGTTGTTTAAAGTGATGGTATTTTTTTCAAAATGGTTGTCTACGTTCTACCTTTTGAATGAGGATATACTTCCTTTTAATTCAACCTTCAACATCCCTTACACATCTAGCTAGTTACTGCATATACGTATTGCCTAGACGTGTATTAAGATGTTGTTGTAAAAAAAAATCCTTATTAAATGCAAGTTTGTCTACTCAAATGATATTTTCCAGTAAATCATGGCCTCATTTTTTCCCCTAACAAGTTTCTCTCTTGTGTTTAATCCTCCGATGGTAAGACAGAAACCCCCCCTGAGGAGGAGGCTATCTTCTATCTTGACTGGCTCCAGCTCCACATATGAGTGAAGGGGAGGGGTGTGTCGCCCTACATCTCTTGCCCTCAAGCATAGTCCTTGGTTCTCTTGCTCCTTAATGATGCTCTCATGCTCCTACCGAGGCATGCTACACATTGTTAAGCCGGGTCCACACTTGTAGCCTATCCTCGGTGCTTTCAGGCCTAGAGAGGAAGACAGTATGTACATAAAGAGGTAGACCGAGCCATCAGGAAACCAGGAGAAGACAATAAATATATACAGGGGTATACTGGGCCATCAGGAAACCAGGAGAAGACAATAAATATATTCAGGGGTATACTGGGCCATCAGGAAACCAGGAGAAGACAATAAATATATTCAGGGGTAGACTGGGCCATCAGGAAACCAGGAGAAGACAATAAATATATACAGGGGTAGAATGGCCCATCAGGAAAGCCGAGGTCCTCCATGCGGGCCGGTTTAATTTGGACACCTAGAAATACTTGGAATTTTAAACTTAAATAAAGCTATACAGTCAACTCTAAATTATTGTTTTATTTAACTTTAATCAAAAAGTTCCATCAAGTAAGTCTAAAGGTGCCCATAACACATAATTCGTGAAGATGTATGATGGAACTAAATGTAAAAACATCTGGTTAGTGGTTTCTTGGCGTTTTTATAGGCAATTTCGTAGTAGCCAAACGTTAAATAATTGGTTTAGTGAATATTGACCATTACTTGCTTTTGCACAAGTGACACACAAGTGACAGTTGGAGGATCATTTTACGAATTTGAATATTTTAAAAATAGATTCACATCTGTTGTTTGACAATTTTAGAATCATTAAGGTTAATGTCAGTATAAAGTACAAATTGATGTTTTAATTAGATGAAATAGTGATGTTTTCATCCATATACCTGGGCATGTTGAGAGGATGAGTGTGAATCTAGTGACGAAGCAAATATATTAAGGTAGATTGTGCATATCAAAAGAAAACGGTAGGCCATGCAAGACATGGCTAAAAGTTGTAGATGAATGTGTGGAAAAAAACACTTAATAGTGCGAAGGGAAAATGCAAAGATAGGGAAGTGTGGAGAAAGTTAGTTAAGATGGATTAAGTACAGAGTTCCTTTTTTTTAGCTATGTCCACAGTTTCTAGCCTACCCCATGAGGGAACGGCATGATTAGGTACGTAATGTTATGTAATGTAATGCAATGTATGGGTGTATGTATCTAGAATACTTCTGTATTAAATAAACTAATAATAAAATTATAAATAATTCACCTCGTCTGTTCAGTTTACACTGAAACACAGTGGCGGCTCATAGCTAAAATTAGTGGGGGTGCTGCTCCAGAAATTTTTTAGCCTTTGTTTAAAAATTGTATAAAAGGAAAAAACATGTATAAAAAGAAAAATTATTCAGGAACTTGATAAAATCTTAACAAAAAGAAAACCACACTTTTTACTTACTTTAACTTAAATTGTTACAGTTCAAGCTTGATCTATTCATTTAAATATGAAATCAATTCTTCTTGTTTTAATTTGCGCAAAAAGTTCAATAAATTTCTCCTTGATCTCTGGATGACAATTGAGGAAATTTTTTTCCATTGAAAGAACTGCAAGTGCTTTTAGTCTTCCTGATAAATAAGAGAACAAGAAAAAAATTAATCAAATATAATAGCTGGAAGCAGAATAATAATCTAACCATACACTCTTCTACACTTTATCACATTCAAGAATATAGTACATGGTTTTAGGTACAACACACGCCGAGTAAAAAAAACCTTCCTTCCACCATCACGCTAGAGCTGGCACTGCGAGAGCAACAGTGCTCTCTCTACCTGGCAGTCCCGCCTTCCTCCCCACCACCCCTCTTATGTGCGCATGCACACAACAGTCAAACACCACATCGCTGGCACTGTGAAGCGCACAGTTCCATATAAAGATTTTTGTATCTTTTTCATAAACTGGGGGATGGCTACTGAAGTACTGACATTAAGCTTCAGGAATATATATTAAACTACAAAAATAAAGAGAGAATTAAAGAAAAAAGAACTCATTTTATTAAATGTTATCGATAATATCAAGTGGAAATAGGGGATGCTGCAGCGCCTATACACGAGCCGCCACTTCTGAACCATCACTTCAGTGATATTTACGAGATTATGTTAAGTTCCGTCATTTGTAATCCCGGGCCTCTTGAGACTCACCATTCCACCCCTGCACACACTCTCACGGTCGAGACCAAATTTCGGGGACGATCATTGTTCCATAATGTTCATTATTCGTGTGTTTCTGACCCATAACAAGTATTTGGTTTGGTGCATGATAAGACATGTTAAATCCTCACTTAGTAGCGCCCTTTGATGTGACGGTGAACGCACAGTACCGTGCGTTTCCCTTGCAGTAGACTAGATAGACTGCCAACGATAGGGAGATAAAGGTTCCAATCTTGGTTGAGGGTGCTCAGGGTGGTTTTCCCAAAATGATTTTCCTAGAGGATTTTTACACTTTTCTTTCATTGCAAATGTGGGTATGTTTCCTATGATTAAAACCATTATAATCCCTAAAACCATTATAGTAAGTAGTGTTTAGGTGTATAAGCCAAACGAGTAGTAAAACGAGTTGATAAAAAACATTGTACGGTGCACCGCACAGAATTTCTCCCGCTTTTATCTTAAAATATACACTTACTAAAACAAACTTTAGAGTTATGAATTGAAATAATAGGTACAGTAGCCCCATGGCTTATTTGGTGCTGACTGACAGATCAAAGCTGACAGCCAACAGGTATATACCTAAATTTTGACTGTCAGAAGCCAGCTGTGAACCATCAGTCAGTACCAAAGAAGCCATGGGGCTACTGTATATACATTTTTGTAGAAACACTACACCAAAGAACATAAATGAAATAATATAAAGTGCTACTCAATATATGGCATTAAGAACTAGGAACACTGTTACAGAAAAATAGAGAAAAGAGAAAATTCTTTGTTCACCAAAAAACATAAGAATCAAATTAATTATCAGATAACTGAATTTAAAGTATGTATGTATATTTGATTATAACTCAAAAACTATTGGTACTATAGAACATGTATTTCATATAAAATATTTGAACTATTAATATTACTACAACTTTACTTTTCTAAGATATTTCTTATCTTAAATAATTTCGGAGAAATTATGAAACTTGGAACATTTTTCTCCTTTAACGTACCCTCAAAGTCATTTTCATTAATTAGAATTACCATTTTGTTTATAGTGATAAACAATGTCTAGATATACAAATTTTAGAGCAAATTTTGAGACTCATTTTTCTATTGCCCTTTCATAAAGTAACCTTAAATTTAGGGTTGGTTATGAAATTCCAAAAACCCCCAGGGGTGATCTCATGAAAACCGAAAATACCAAGTCTTTGCCCAATCGGTAAATATAGTTTTGGCTCTTGTCCAAGGTACAGACAAATAGACAGACAGACAGACAGATAGTTTTGGGAAATCCACTTTTTTGTTTCAGGGGTTCATGAAACAACATTTATCAAAATCTTGAGCTAAACTTTTTTTTTTACGATCACAATACTTTCTCTCCTAGATTTTGAGAGACAATAAAGAGTGGTAGTGGGTCTGCAATGATCTGCTACGTGTATTGCTCTCATGATCACGTTGATGATACTAATTCCTCCTCCAAAGTGCGGCGTGCAAGATACGTGTCTCGGGGACACACTACCGGTATCTGACACAAGTGTGAACCCGGCTTTACACATTATTAGGGGAAGTGATTGTTAGATGCTTCTATATAACCCGGCCAGTTCGATTGGCATCTGAAGGGTGAAAGAGGAGATTTTTGGAGAGATAGGCTTCCATTGTTACTTAGACCTAGGCTTAATCTCGGTTTCAAAAACTCACACCTTTCGGTTTTAAGAGGATTTTTATTATTTTTATTTTTATGAATTATTCAAGGCAAGGTTTTATTAATGGCTACACCTGAGAGCTTAAAAAATGCAATACAAGGTTGGAATGTCGGCAATGGGTGATCGCATGATATAACGCGTATCTCTTGGATTGGATTGCTAGTGACGGGGAAGGTTGGTAGTTCGAATCCCATTCGAGTAAACTGAGGATGCTTTTCCTTGATTCTATTTTTAGCATCTTGTCTTACTACTACTTTGGTTTATACGTTTATGTACTAATTACTTTGATGGTTTTAGGGATTAGGACGGTTATATTTGAGAATTGAATATTTATACTTTATATATACAACACCACATTCCATTCTGGCTTTACACCTATGTTCTAACTAAACTAATTCTTTGAGGTATTAAAAAAGTTCTATTTAAATGAAGTGTACTCGTATTTGCGTGAAGGGAGGGTGAAAAACAATTTGGTAAAAACACCCTTAGTACACCAGACTGGTATATATGTAATATAGCAACAAATTACATATTTGTCATAGGAATATTGGCATTTGGAAAAAAAATTAAAGGAGTATGTTCGATTACCAATATTCTAATGAGATATATACACTGTTTTGACTATGTGTATTGAATTAAGCTAAATGCATCTACTAATTAAATATTTTATTTATTTTGACCAAAAGAGGCTGTTTTTTTCTTTGTGCTCTAAAAATTGTGAAAATATTTACCGTATCAAGAGTTCCTTAATTCCCCACTTTTTTTAACTACGACGCAGTAATATAACTGATTACAAAGTGCATGTTTTTGTCTTGAAAACACCTGTCCTGTGTGTATGTCGGGACGGACGCTGCCATGTGTTTGTGCACGAGCATCTACTCAGCACTCAAGCCAGGAATCTCATTAGGGAGAACCACCCTGACAAATCTAACCCGAGGTAAGAAGAAGGAAGGCTTGGCGTTCACCCGAATTAATTACCCCTCCATCCCCTCCCCGCAAAGATCCATCGTCCTCTTCCCTAGAGGATACAAGGTAGTAAGAAATTGGTTGACAAAAAAAACCGGTAAAACTATGTTAGGTTGAGAAAATAAAAGGTCGTAGATTTACTGTCAACATTAAGTGGAGTTTCATTTTAAAGTTTGTATTAAGGTGAGATGGAAGGGAACATGAGTCATCGTCAGTATTTTTAGATAGTTATATATAAATATATATGAAAATGTATACCAACTCTTTTCAGTCTGTGGCCCTGTCAGTTTATTAAAATACCTCCATCTTCCTTTAACTTTTGGTAAACACCCTTCCCTACACCCTGCTATCCTAGAGTGGATCAATACGAGGGCGTACAGAAATTATATTTTATTATTTTGTGTGACGTCTTCTAAGTTTTCACTCTATTCGGTGAACGCCGGTAGACACGATTACTGATCTCTGGACCACCAGGTGTCATAGGGTCTAAATATTAAAAAGGGAGGTAGTAGACACGATCACTGATCTCTGGACCAACCAGGTGTCATAGGGTCTAAAGATTAAAAAGGCAGGTAGAAGACACGATCACTGATCTCTGGACCACCAGGTGTCATAGGGTATAAAGATTAAAAAGGGAGGTAGTATACACGATCACTGATCTCTGGACCACCAGGTGTCATAGGGTCTAAAGATTAAAAAGGGAGGTAGTAGACATGGTCACTGATCTCTGGACCACCAGGTGTCATAGGATCTAAAGATTAAAAAGGCAGGAAAGAGTACAAATTTTGTTCACTGACCTCATTTTTCACAATTGCTTAAGTTATTGAATCTCTTTAAAAATCACACCCTTTTTTTATGCACCGCGTCTTAATATCCGTTCAGGTTGTACATAATCACATTCCTTTATTTAATACTTCTACTACATTTATTAAAAAAAGGAAAAGGCCTCATTGATTTCTGGTCCTCGGAAAGCACAAAATATATATGCTCAAATTTTTTAACACCTTGTCTACTAGCTTTTCGGGTTATGCGCTTATGTAATATCTACGCTAGTGGTTTTAGGTATTAGGAAGGTTATAATTATAGGAAGTGTACTCACATTTGCGTGGAGGGATATGGGAAATCCATTTTGGTATAACCACCCTCAGTACACCCAATCGAGACGCACCTCGAGCGCCCCGTCATCAGCAGTCTAATTAACTGCGAGAGTTGCGCGTTGGACCATGCGACCACCAAACCCAATATATAAACCAATAATGATTTTAAACCCTTTTTGCATACTTTTATGAGAAATAGAGAACACTAAAACAAACCTTTTCACTAAATGTATATCCGCTGACGTCACCCTTTGACGCACGAGGGTGCTATTGGGTGACGTCTCAAATTGCTATTTTTAGCATTTCACGGATTCTGAGATGGATGACATCCATATATCTCTTATGAGGTTGGGGAATCTTTTAAAATGTATGGCATTCATTGCGTTGAAGCTGTCAGGAATTACATTGCCGTTGATGAGATGACTCTTTGGGCAACTGCTGTAGAACTGTTGTAAATAATATTAGGTTCACACTTTCTGCCTTTCATATATGTACCAATATCTTTCTTTCTCTCTCTCTCTCTCTCTCTCTAGCATCTCAGGGAGACGTGTGCGGACAAACATTCGTTGACTAAAAAGGTCTATTTTATTGTGTCTTATATTCCATTAAATTTATACAAAGACATTCGAATAACCCTGCATATATGTTTATATGTACATATACTATGTGTATGTATCCTTATAAGCATAGAATTTATGTATGTATGTTTGTATGTGTGTAAGAAATATATTCATCTTTTTATGAGACATCACATGACCTATCCCAAACTATTCACAACCCCAATTTTTTTAGAATGTTTTTAAAAAAAGAAGACAAAATTTAAATTATGCATATCCCTAAAACTTTCTCAATAGTTGATTTTACATGTATCCAGGTCAAACACAAATTGAATTTCCTTAGCATTATCACAACAACAACAAAAATCACTGACCTCAAATTTAAAATTATTGATCACTATCCCTAATATTATACCATACACTTACCAATCAGTAAAATGTCAAACTTATTTATAAATGTTAAACTTTTCATACTTAGCAAAGTTGGGTAAGTGCGGGAGGGCCTTAAGGATGCATGAACATGAGCAAGAAAAAGATACATAAGCTTAACCGACAGGCTAAAAAGTCTTATGTACACGTTCCGTGTATACGAAATACCAAATGAAGATTTCTATTACAATGTTTGCTTAACTGAATGCTAATATATAGCAATTAAAGTAGAACAGATAAAATCTTTAAAGGCTAGAGTTTCGAATAGATTGTTTCTAAATTTATATAAAAATTAAGGAGGGTAAGAATTCATGTGTGTCATTTTGTATTTTCATTTATAGTAATTATTGTATAGTAGCCCCATAGCTTCTTTGGTGCTGACTGACAGCTCACAGCTGACTTCTGACAGTCAAAATTTAGGTATATACCTAAATTTTGACTGTCAGAAAGGGACAGCTGCTAAATACATGTGTTCGCAGATCATATGGTTTGGCGTATGATACATAATTTGGTCTGATAACTTTTTAAAATTGTCAGCTGTGAGCTGTCAGTCAGCACCAAAGAAATCATGAGGTTACTGTAGTCTATTTAAGGGGCTTTAAAAAATTAAAGGTAAATTAAATACCTTGATATTATTTTAAAAATTATTACTCCGTCTCAATGCCCATTTGGTTTATACGCTGATGTATTAATTAAGCTAATGTGTTAGGGATGAGTAAGATTAAATTTAGAGGAAGTGTACCTGTATATGCAGGAAGGGAGGGAGTAAAACCATTTAGGGGAGGGGGGAAACACTATGAGTACACCTAACAGAGATTATAACCCTGATACCCCCGTCATCAGCCAGTTATGATAGTGCAAGAGTTATGCCTTAGCCCATTTGACCAACAAAGCATATTTTTATTCGTTGTTTGATTGACTGCAAATATAAAACAGGTTCTTTAAGATCTTCCATAAAAAACGATAAGTTTATTACTGAACTAAATGATTTGACTTCGAAACCTTGGCATTAATAATTCTAAAAGTGGCAAAGAAGTTATCACAAGTTAAGGTAGATATTTTGGCAGGTTTTATGATGAAAAAACATGTATACTTTTACAGGGTGTTAAAAAATAAATAAGTTCAACAATTTAGGATCTTGTAGTACTAATATTAGTAAAAAAAAAATTCAGTAAATATAGGTCCACAAACCAACTAATTCAGAGATACAGGAAATGTTATCTTTTGGCAGTACAAAAAATATTATCAAATATGAAACTTAACTTGGGTTGGATGCCACAAATTTATTATTTCATCACTCTATAAGGTGTTGTACATTTTTTCTTTCCTATTCACATACATTTCACATCTGCAATTAAAACTTTTGCGTGATCTTTAAAAAATACCAGGCCTCATTCGAATCGTCCGACAACAGTTTTCAAATCAATTTTGTAAGTTTAATTAATAAATTATTGGATAAAAATTAAATAAGCTATGAAAGAAGCCATACATCAAAAATCAAAGAATTATGGTCGGTGACTTGGGAAAGGGGGG
>CABFOW010003203.1:16594-35045 GCA_902141385.1 Timema californicum
GGGGGGGGGGGGGGGTGTAGTGTTAATGGATCTCCAAGACCTATCTATTATATTTGTGTTAGGTGGTCTGCGGACATAGGTAAGGCTTTTTACTCACATTAATAATAATAATACTAAAATATATTAAAGTTCTTGACCTATTTTTCCATAGAATCTTGTATATATTTCTCCAGAAGAAACATAAAGTTTAATTTTCTTCACATGGTGGTATACCCAGTTGTTGAATATCTGTCATGTGCATAGCAGCATTAGATTAGAAACCTTTTAAAAGAAGAGATAAAGTCGTCAATAAATTCCAGGACACCCTTGATAGATATTCAACAACTTTTGATATCACCTCATGAAGAAAATTAAACTCTATGCTTCTACCGGAGAAATATTTCTTGCGTCCTTCAAACTCCCTCCTTAAATTTATTTATAAGTAGTGTTCTGATATTATCAATCTGAAAAAAAAATTGCACATACTGATTAAATTACATTTTCCTGCCTGAACACCGTCTCGAATTCAAGGATCTAAGTTTTGCACAACAATGCTCTACCCCAGAACATTCTGGTCAATTTAAAAAAAATTTAAGGCAACTCTTCGCTTATAAAACACATTCATAAATTATAAAACATTATTGAATTTTAGCTTTATTATATTATGATACAATAGAAAATAATCAATACCTTTTTGGAAACAAATGTTAAAAAATAAGTTATCAGTTTGTTATCCCCCCCCCCCACCTCCACCTCCAAAAAAAATCATAATTTGATGAAACTATCTTAAAATGCATATTTTAGATTAAAAGCGTTATGGACATTTTCATAAAATATCGAATTTTTAAATATCACTGTTCTGTAAACTACTCATTAATTTAAGATTTAGTGCCAATATAATAGATGGACCGACGGACAGAAATGTGAAAATCCACTCCTTTGGTTTTAGTTGGACATAAAACATAAAGATTCATCATAGCATTGAGTTAAGAAATGGTCACGATTACGATATTTGCACTTTATATGAGAAAGTAGATAATGAATAAAATTCCACAGCTGTTCCATCATTTGTTCGTGCTTGGTGGCCAACTCGACTTAAGGTCCTTCATCTTATCAGCGCAGTATACTCCTAAGGAGTAGGAAGACTGCCCAAGCATAATAAAGACCCTGGCTTGATGGGTAATCTTATTTTCTCAGAAGGTATGGGTTAGAGGATCAGGGTCATCTCAAAAAGTCTTCTTACATTCGGACAAGAAAGAGGTTGGCCAGAACAGCTATGCGTTGGCTCAGAATAACTTGGAAATCAACTAGTTTGAGTCCCCTAAAGGCAGAGAAGAAGAAAAAAAAACTGACACACAAAACATATTCAAGCCCAAACGTAGACGAAAAAAAACAACACAACACTTTAATCTTTGGTCTATACTCAAGACTGAGACATACATTTTGTGGGGTCTTTTAATTAAAATGCCGTAGACAGATTTTTTTTTTGCTATCTCTTTTTGCATTAAGTAGTCTATATTTAAATAATGATGATTTGTTACAAATTGGTAAGACTATTTTATAAATAAAGTAGTTATTAACTTGTTTTCCATAAATGTTTGTAGGACTAGTTTTAATTTAATATAAATTTGAACAAATAAACTTGTTTACTTTATCATTAAGAAAATATTGTGATAGCGAACATTCTAATTCTTAGAATACTTGTTGTTTTATGTGCCGCTGAAACTATAAATGGACCTTACAAATGTGTCTGTCTGTCTATTTGTCCCTAGGGCTGCATCTGAAATTTCATAATGGATTTTGTTTAAATCTGTCATGTATATGGTATATGGGCATATCTAGTGGCTTGTTTTTTTTAAAAAATTTTGTTTAATATATTCAAATCAAGGCTAGTTTACTATTGACTGATTTTGGAAAATTTGAAATTTTTCAAAAATGGCTTTTACATTTTTGTTTGAAATAAGTAACTGTTTGTTTTGCTCGATAAATAATAACATGAGTCCGTTTAACTTTAATAAAATTGAACGTGGTTAACACATTATTTTTAAAATATTATTTCACATATTATAATAGACGAAATGTTAAGATGTTACTTACGTTTGTTTTGTATCATTGAAGCAGCTTATATTATCTATGAGCTGGTTTGAAAAGATGCACTATTATAAAGTAATGAAATAACCTTGATTCATATTAAAATACAGTGAAATATATATAAAATAATTCAAATCTAAAGAGATAATGGCGAAATATTTCACTTTATGAGAGAAAAAACCCATACTGATGGTAGCCAAATTTTTTGAATGTAAGTTACATAGTAAATAAATGTATGCTAACATTTTTGAATAGAACCAAAATGATTTTAATACGTCATATGTATGAGAAATAAAAGCATAAAAGCTTTTAATGCCTTGTAATTTATTGTTAGTTTATTCATAAATTAAATGATAGGATTTTGGCACACTCCATATACGATAATTTTTTTTATCATCAGTTAAGTGGTCAGCCTGGGGTGTGTTGGTCTCACCGTATTCGCCTGGCGATTATGCAATTAGGAGTATTGAAATGTTGCCACAATCATGATATATCCTCATTATGTGGTTTCATGAATGTTATGTTTAAAGAGTTACTAAAGGATTAAATGGGACTAACCAAAATATCATTAGCTATAAACTCTCGCGGCTTTATCGCTCTGAACTAGTGGTTATATAGAGGGTGATTAATGCCTAACTTGGTCCAAGGTCATATTTCAGTGGGTACTAGTATTGCGTTTTTATTAATTAGGTGTGTGTAGGTAAAGGATAGGCATAAATGGGGATTATATTGTCGGCTGGAATAATCTTTTATCTGTAGAGGGATTGTTTGAACCTTGAAATTATGATTATAGCTATGTAGTAGCTCTGTTAACAGTAGACCTCACTCCCTCCATGTTATTATCGTTACTAGTGTCCTATTAGTAGTTCTATGAATAGTAGATCTCACTCCCTCCATGTTATTATCGTTACTAGTGTCCTATTAGTAGTTCTATGAACAGTAGACCTCCCTCCATGTTATTATCGTTACTAGTGTCCTATTAGTAGTTCTGTGAACTGTAGACCTCGCTCCCTCCATGTTATTATCGTTACTACAGACTTACTAGTAGTTCTGTGAACAGTAGACCTCGCTCCCTCCATGTTATTATCGTTACTACAGTCTTACTAGTAGTTCTGTGAACAGTAGACCTCCCTCCATGTTATTATCGTTACTACAGTCTTACTAGTAGTTCTGTGAACAGTAGACCTCCCTCCATGTTATTATCGTTACTACAGTCTTACTAGTAGTTCTGTGAACAGTAGACCTCCCTCCATGTTATTATCGTTACTACAGTCTTACTAGTAGTTCTGTGAACAGTAGACCTCCCTCCATGTTATTATCGTTACTACAGTCTTACTAGTAGTTCTGTGAACAGTAGACCTCCCTCCATGTTATTATCGTTACTACAGTCTTACTAGTAGTTCTGTGAACAGTAGACCTCCCTCCATGTTATTATCGTTACTACAGTCTTACTAGTAGTTCTGTGAACAGTAGACCTCCCTCCATGTTATTATCGTTACTACAGTCTTACTAGTAGTTCTGTGAACAGTAGACCTCCCTCCATGTTATTATCGTTACTACAGTCTTACTAGTAGTTCTGTGAACAGTAGACCTCCCTCCATGTTATTATCGTTACTACAGTCTTACTAGTAGTTCTGTGAACAGTAGACCTCCCTCCATGTTATTATCGTTACTACAGTCTTACTAGTAGTTCTGTGAACAGTAGATCTAACTCCCTCCATGTTATTATCGTTACTACAGTCTTACTAGTAGTTCTATGAACAGTAGACCTCACTCCCTCCATGTTATTATCGTTACTAGTGTCCTATTAGTAGTTCTATGAACAGTAGACCTCACTCCCTCCATGTTATTATCGTTACTAGTGTCCTATTAGTAGTTCTATGAACAGTAGATATTTCACTCCCTCCATGTTATTATCGTTACTAGTGTCCTATTAGTAGTTCTATGAACAGTAGATATTTCACTCCCTCCATGCTATTATCGTTACTAGTGTCCTATTAGTAGTTCTGTGAACAGTAGACCTCAATCCCTCAATTTATCATGTTAAGAATCATACGTCAAAATTTAATATATATATATATATATTCTATTTACTCTACTAATTTCTCCAAAGTTTTAACTCAAATCCCTTAAGATATGCTACTAAACCTATAATCTTTTGAGCTGCCGCCATTATTTAAACCCAAAACAAGAATGAGGAACTATGTGCCTATATCTTTCAGCCTTAGCTCACATAATGTTCCTGTCAACATAAATTAATATTAGTCCACACATATCTTAGTTATCATTGAATAAACAGACATATTTTAGAGTGGTTACCATCTTTAAATTGATAAGTAGATGTATAAATCATATACAAACTGTATTTGGTCCAAGATTGAGGAATTTCTCTGACCAATTTCATTAAAATTGGTCCACCCATTTGGCAGTTATTGTTGAACAAACTGAACATTATCAAACAGATGAAATATCAAATTGTCAACAAAGACAGGTCCAATCAGAAATAGTAATTATCAGTGGTGGTTAGTGGATTGTGAACAGGACTATTCAAGATAGGCGATACTGTACTAGTAGTGTGTTTCTATCCCCCAATTTTCTACCTATTTGACCATCAACATATACAATAAAAGATCGAGTAAGGGCTTATATATACCTGATTGAAGAGGTATGTGTACTAATTACAGTCCCATTAACCCTTGCTTGCCTTGAAAACAACCCAAGAAATACGTTTTGTAATAATTATAGTAGTTTAATTCATTAGAAACAAACTATATAATTATTTCATAAATACTTATTAAAAAACACATATTTTTCTTCGTAATTTTAATACGAACATTAAATAATTATTTATCAGATATAGCCTTTGATTACAATACTTAATAAATCAGTGTCGTGGCTTAAAGTATTTCCAGATTTCCAGGTTAAGTAGATCTGGTTAAAACTGTATATGTTTTATGTTCTCATACCACCGTGCTTTGATATTATCCATATACCAAGCAGTGTCGCAGAGTGTTTCCAACGTGATCAGAGCTTGTTAAAATTATACCCGCTATATATTCTCCCTCACTTTGTCCCAATTTGACCAATAATACACAGGGCTCTGCACTACACACCTCACGTTGTAATATATCAGTGTCGTGTCGTGGAGAGTTGCCAGGATATGTAGAGTTTGTTAAAACTTTAATATTGATATTTTATCAGCAACTTTGATAACCTACTCATTTTTTTTCAATCATACATAGTAATTTAATTTATTTTAGGTATTTAAATTTCATTTTATGAACTGACCGATTATATCAGTACACGACTTAATAACTAGCTTAAATTTAGATCAGACACAACTTCCAACTCTGAACCGTTAATCCATCACTGTGAAATGGTAAAGCCACATTCCACTAATGATACAATTTTAACGGCCTTACCTAGAATCGAATCTAGGACCATTAGTTCAGTAGAAGGAAACACTATCGGCTGAGGTACGGTGTCGGAGCATACATGGACTATGCTCTACATACCTCAGATGGGAATGTATTTTATTTTATACCTGACCAATGAGTGTTCTAATGAGTGATTAGAGCACACCACAGTTACTGTTTAAATAGGTTCTGATTATACTGGCAATATGCCACGCCTCTCTAATTAACAATATAATTCGATTAACACTATTTTAAATTACATTACACTTTTTAAAGAATATTAATGGTGTATGTTATTAATTGTATTATGGTTTACTCTGGAATGTAGATTTCTCTAAATAGTTTGAGTTATCATTTTTTGTATATAAGGTATTCTGAAAAAATAAGCTAAATTCGGAAATAATCTAAAACATATTTTGATTCTTTATTTGAGTACCGAATCGAGTATTACTCATACCTACAACTATATACAATCAAAATTCAAAACTGCAAGATCACACTTTCTCCCTCCCAACCCGCTCCCACATCCTACCCACTCCCCTCCTGTTTCATATTCCCTCACCATTGTTACCAACCTGACGTGTGAGGCCACGTGTTTTTCCCCTAAGGACGGTAAATCACCCACCTGCACACGTGCCAACAAAATGTCTGCTGGTGTACGGTGAATTATTAACCGGTGGGTACTTCCCTGGTCGCGAGCCGGACTGCACTACCTACCTTACGTCCCGACATCCATGTCGAGGTGATGAGAGAAAAACAAATGGAATACTTAAAACAGATTTTATTATTTCCAATTTATAAGTTTGAGTGGCAAAGCGTGATGATAATTTATGGGTAAGCTGAATCGTGAAAACTCGTAAAGGGGTACACTTAAAGTGGTATGGAAGGGATGACTAGAAAAGGCCAGTTTTTTTTGCCAAAACACTTTTTTTTTGCTAACTTAAACCAAATATTGCATCAGTAAAAACATAGAGTTTAATTTTCTTCTCATGGTGATATCAACAAAATTGTTGAATATCTGTCGATGGTGTTCTGGAATTTAGCGACAACATTTTATCTTCATTTAAAATATTTATCCTCTAATGCCTCTATGCTCATAATAGATATTCAACAACTGTTGATATCACCACGTGAATAAAATAATAATATAAATAAATATAACATTATTAGCTTTTATTTATTTGTTAATATGCTTTTTGTGAAATATTTAATTTTGGTCTTGCTATTATTCCTTTTAAATTCACTCTTCATTTACAAAACAAAGACTCAGAAGAGTTATTTAACAAAAAATCAACTCTATTGAAAGAGTCATTGGTTATGTCTACTGCTTCTCACATTTCTTTCTACGGCACATACACCTAATCCTAAAACATTACTGATATACCATGAAATTTAAAACAACTCAATAAAATCCAAGTCACAACCAAAAAACTAGTCTAATCTACACTGAAACAAAACTTTGGCTCACACTCGGTATAATCAGAATGCAACACTCACGAGTCAGGGATAGCCGGCTTAATGGTCGCCTTCAGTGCCAGGGATTAATAGTTGCGCGCACATTACATTCCATTGCTCCCGGCAGACCTGATTCTCGGGGTGTGTTAGACGGAAAGGTATCAGCTTATCTTGCCAAAAGGAATTGACACATTCACTTAACTAGGCTTTAAAAAATTCATTAAAATTTCAATTTTACATATTTTTTTATGTAAAAGGATGTTGTCTCTCATTTTTAAAAACCTTGTGGGATTGCTTAGCTTATCCTGTCTTCCCTGACGCCTCACTACTGTCTGCATTATTACGATGAATTATCCTGGCTTTATATTTGAACACGAAGGATATATCCATAAAGTTATGTGGTGATACTCCACTGGCGGAATTTATGTACTTGCTTTGGAATATATCAGAAGATTACCAGATAGTTGCATCAAAAGTGCTCCATTTTTAGTTGTTTCTGAGAAACAGATAAGAAGACTGCTTGTTGACATCGGAATAGCCTAACCTTACCGAACACCAAATAATAAAAATATATTACCATTCGCCAAACATAAAATTTTGGAGGATTCAATTCAACGTGATAGTTCCTTCCCGCCATTATTGTGAACACAACCTGTTTGACATGTTGCCACGTTATGAAGTTATTGTTTTTCCCTGTGCACTTTTGATCCACAGCATCATGCGATTTTGATATAAAGTTTCTCTCTCTGGTTCCCATTCGGTGTTCTCAGAGTAGCAAATACCTCTTTATGCTTTTTTTTAAATCAAAGTTTACTTATGAATTAATATAATAACTTTAAAATAGTATTTCAAATGCAAATTCTAGAAAATCCTTTATTGAA
The DNA here is from genome assembly GCA_902141385.1 of Timema californicum. Taxonomy (NCBI): domain Eukaryota; kingdom Metazoa; phylum Arthropoda; class Insecta; order Phasmatodea; family Timematidae; genus Timema; species Timema californicum. The sequence goes on from CABFOW010003203.1 coordinate 24,417, forward strand.
TTTAATGGGACCATGTCAAATCTGGTCAGTCAAAATCTATTCTGGAAACTTTTAAGGATGCTGGTGTACACACCATATGTAGTAGTAATTACACATTTATTTACGGCATGATACAGTATGAGGAGCCGGATTCGATTTTTTTTTTGTTACAAACAAAGAAAGAGGAAAGTCTACAAATTGTTAAGGCATTATATATGATAAATATTATACCTTTTAAAATCATCTGAAAAACCACTTCAGTGGATTAATGGTCTAAAGCAGGGCTATTCAATTGGAAGCCCACAGGCCATATCCAGCCCACTAATTTCCACAAATATTCCCATTGATTAAATGTCCAACTACTGCATCAATGAAGAAGCATGGCGACGTAGAGTTTACAAGGGAATGCGAGCTTAAACTGCAGTGGCGTGCAACCTCCACTCTAGATCTGGTATATTCCCTTCCAAGTGCCACCATATAACGGCTGAGCTCTAAGTGACTCACACCTCTTTTCCCCTACACCCAACAGCAGCCGATGTCTCGCCAGTTTATATCTGTCTGGCTTATTTTCTGTGCGTTATTTATAGTCATAGTGGAGTGTTTCGCTTGTAATTAGGCTTATTGCAATATGTCTGTCTCTAAATTGCTTTGAACACGTATGATCCAAATTTTACTAAGTTGGCAAGGGACCAAAAATGTCATTTTCCCCATTAATGGTTTATATTTTAATAATGAGCACTACCGCTTGAGCTCAAGATACCGGGGTTCAATAACCTTGTAGGGATTACCTAGGAGTCAGAGAGATCATCAGGTATTCATAACAACACTCCGTTTTGTCACAATCTTCTGAATATTCTTCATGTTCTTTCATCAATATATCTCTATCAACATCACATTAGTACTAGAGATAGGAGCACTAGTAAAAACCTTAAATATCAAGTATTTGTCAATCACGAACCTAAACAGTCACCTCCCCCTATTCACGGCCATAGCACATCCCGAAAGATTCCAGGCCCACGAAACAATTTTATAGAAGTGAAATTGGGTTTTTTAATTTAAATGATTTTGACATGATATACATTTTCATATTTACTGGGCCTAGCTCTAGTCTAGCCTTACATTTTTTTTAAATCTCACCGAAATATACCAATATTAAATATTGTATCAAATTACGTTTCACCTACTACAAAGGTGTAATCTAATAACGTTTCAAATGACCAATGGATTGGATTAAATATTTGGCCTGTCAAATATTAGGATTTTTTGGGGTGGCCCGATTGGATAACTGATTGAATAGCCCGGGTCTAAGGCATCCCTTTCCTAATACATGAAATTGCTTATGACGGGGAGATCGGGGTTAAAATTTCCATTGGGTTTACTGAGGTTGGTTTTTTACAAATGGTCCACTCTTCCTTTCCTTAATATGGGTACTTTTTTTCCTAATTTAACCTAACTCATTCCTAGCACACTAGTGTAGTTAGGTAATATGAAAATAGCTTGAGCCGGTATTAAGACGGGGTGCTAAACAAAGTAGAAGAAACTGTTTCAATTATTATGTGTCGAAAGTGTGTTCCGGATGGACCGGAATTTCAGATGAACAGGTTTCTTGTGTACATGGATGGCTTTAACCAGTTCGCACGATTTATGGCATTGATCTTGTCATAGACTGGACCGCTTGTGGTCTGGAAATAAGGGTTAGAATCTCAGCTGGGTATACTAGAAATGGTCCTATGTATGTGATTTTATCAGTCATTTTTTCATCCTCTCTCCTTTTTACTAAGATCACATTTCCTCTCAAATACTCCCTTCCCCCCATTCCTTAATTCATGGAAGATAAATTCGTTAATAACCAACTTCGGTGGCCGCATGGTCTAACGCACTACTCTAGTAGAATACTAGAATACCGATGACGAGGGGATCGAGGTTCAAATCTTGTTCGAGAGTACCGAGGGTGGCTTTAGCAAAATTTGTCTTCCACTTTCCTTGCACAAAAATGTGGGCACATTTCTGCTAAAAATCGTTTATAACCATGGTATACATACGCGCTAATTAGAAAATATTAAGTACAAGTTCTTTTTGCTGGTGACATACGGCTATGTGATGGAAATTATTTAATTGCTAGCGCAAATAAGTTAAAAGTAGAGATAATTAAATTCTGGGCGATTTAAAAGAAAGTAGTTTGCAATTAATTCATATTTGTACCAACATAATAACGCGACAACATGCAGCTAATGGAGAAATTGATGCGGTTATCTCATTAATAGTGAAGTAGCAACCATATAATTTGTTGGATTAGTAAGGGAATTCCACAATGTTCTAAACACAAGTTATTAATGATCAGTGCAGTTATTAACAACCAGGCTAAACTTCTAAACACGTTCTAAAATTGGACCTTCAAACAAATCGGCAATAGTTTGGACTCTAACAAACTTTAAAATGTAATGGGTACTAATTTTTTTAAATTCCACACCTATCGGAGCAACGTTCTCCTAGAACTATCCATTCGACAGTTGGGGTAGTTTTGAATCGTAGAGTGTTACTAGAACAAGCAGGGCTTGTTAAAGCTGTACCTGCAATAATTTCCCTCCTAATTTTTTCCCCATTCGACCAATCATACCTAATTCTTCTCGTGGGAAATATATTTTAATTGATTTCTTCTACTAAATAAATATACAAAAACTATATATATCATAGTTACGGCTTAGACAAGTTATGATTATTCTGGAAACATGTCACGTCACACAGCTGATTCGGGACCACCTACATCCTTTTCAGTACAGTCCAAAATGGCCGAACATCTAACTGGTCGGCCTAGATGGAGATCAGAATATTTGGAATGCAGTCACAAACACTCCTCATTCTCTCAAGTATCTTATTTCTTTGTCTAAAGGGTTTTAAACTCTACTTCCTCCCGCCCTTCAAAATTTCCATTTCTACTTAGCGTTCGTGTGTATGTGTGTGTGTGTGTGTGTGTGTGTGTGTGTACACTAAGACCCTTATCTCGAAAAAAAAACCCTTTTAATTGTTATTCTTCTCATACAGAAAAGGCTCGTGACACACATTCTATAGTTGTGAATTGTCTTTGTGAAGAGAAGGGAAACGGAGTCTTCTTCTCTTCTTGATACCCGGTGGTATCAGCAGATCAGAGGAAAGAAGGAGGTATATACGAAGCTTGCATGTAAAGCACGGCATATCACCTTGGTCGCTGAGGGGGCCGAGAAGGAAAAAGAGATATGGTGGCCATGGAAACGCAGTTTGTGTTGTAATGAACATGGCGTGATTCATATTAATTGGTTGGAAATGTCTTTCCCTTAAGACCACCCGATAGTTCGATTTTTTTTATGCCCGTCCTTTAAGGTGGGAGTGTTGATAATCTAATTTAAGTAAAGTATCTTGGGGCCAGCTTTCATATAAAAACATTTTGTTTGGGAATCAATTATTGTTCCAGTGGAGACATAGAGATTAATTTTCTTCACACGATGGTATCAACAGTGGTTGAATATCTGTCAAGGATATCTTGGAATTTAATGAGAACTTTTTATTTCAATTTAAAAAGTTTTTAATCCTATGCTGCTATACTCATGACAGATATACAACCACTGTTGATATCACCATTTGAAGAAAATTTGACTATGTTTCTACTGGAGCAATATCTTATTTATTTTGGTCAAAAAAATGTTTCGCTACAAAAAGTACAAAAACACTTTCTTTAAGTCGCGTTCTCTTCATTTCATTCATTAAAGGTACACACTTTACCATCACATTTTGTAATACCTATTTTAAATAATTTGTTGAAGAAATTTACAAAAGGAAAATCGATTTGTCTTGCCTGAGTATATTTATAAACCAAAATGGCTTTGTGACTATTTAACTATTTTTTGTCATCGCCGCTCACTATCTGTTCGGGTTGCACGCAGATGAAATAGCCACGCTAGTGTTATAGGGATGAGGAAGGTTGAGTTCAGTGTGAGTGTTCCCTCATTGGCCAAGAGGGAGAATGGAAAACAATTTTTTTTAAAGTCATTTAACTCGACATGGATTCGAACCCCAATCTCCATGGAAACAGCAGTATAAATCTATTGCCAGAGTTGACGCATTAGATCATCATTTTTCAACCAGGGTGCCGTGTGAGATTAAGGGAAGATAAAGAACGAACAAAAAATAATTAAATTAAATTAAAATATATTTTTTTTAAATCCATGATCAACCCTTTTAGAATTGTATATATTTAAATTTTAAAATACAATACTGTATTACTTCTCGTTAACTGAATGTTAAATATCTCCTCAATAACTGATGGTTTGCCACACCTTTAGCACCTTTGTCAATGAGTTAAAAATCGCTTAAAATCTCAGCGTTTGCAGAGAGTAAGTTTTGTTTGTTTGTTTTTGAAGCGTAAAAACCAAACGAGTTGTAAGACTGAGGTCTAAAAATTAAATATATAAATTAATAGTATTTAAAAAAAATTAAATTCAACCTTTATTTGAGGTCCACCCACTTCGATGGAGGAATAGTCTAAGGCGTCATTATCTTTCTAGACTAGCCTGGGGATGACTAGTGGATAGGGGTTAGAATCTAAGCCATTTTTACTGAAGGAAGTTTTTACTATAGGATTCCCCACTCTCCTTCCATGCAAATGCCAGTAGATTACTTTTCAAATGCTTCTTTCATGATCTCTATCCAATTAGAGTAATTATAATATAAACGTATAACTTGTACAAATAGTAAGATGAGGTGATAAAAAACTTGCGGTTCCTTCCAGCCCACCATAAGGTTAGCACTAGACTCAGAAGTGACTAAGCTACACATTAGTAGGCCTTCACCACGAGGAACACTTTCTAGTCAATAATTCTCTCTCTCTGTAAGCGGACCAGAACATCCGTATTATCGTAATAATTGCACTACAGCTACTTTATTATTATTATTATTATTATTATTATTAGCACCGCATCTTACTGCCCGTTCGGGTTATACGCACTTACGCTAATGTGTAATGGTAGGGTGATTGTGAGATTCAGTGGAAGATCTACAGTTTAACGTGGAATCCGAACCATGGTGGAGGCCTTGCATTCCCCACAATCACAAGTTGTGATTATTACACGTCTTGTCAGAGGTGAAGGATGGGTTTGGTAATCAGATAAATCTGTGCCGGGACCGAGGATTGAACCCCGGCCGCCAGCACAGAAGTCTGACACCTTACCCCTAGACCACCAGGTCGCCTACAGGTACTTTGGATGTGAGAGGTAGTTGAGATAAGGAGTGTAAAGTAAAGAAATGCACGTAGGGGGAGAGCCTCAAAAAGTTATTCATAGCTTGCTACCTCGAGTCTATATAAAAGTCAAAGTTAAAGTGCTCTTAACGTACGTTTCACTGTGAAATAAATTTATATACTATCTAATATTCAAGTGTCTTAGTTTGGGGCCGTCCCCAAATTACGTAAAGTCTATTTTTAATGATTTTTGACCCCACCTCTCACAACATAAGGGATCTTAAGTTTTTTTTAGCTAAGCCTACTCTTCCTACTTCACTATCTTAAGTATATATCTTGGTAAATTAATTATTTTAATCATTAATTTATATTTATTTTTATTATTTTTATCGTTAATTTATGTTTAGACGACAGGATTGGTAATAGGGACAAAATATAGTATATATTTTTTCAACTATTTCTAGAAAACAGTGAAAGTGAGTGATTAAAGGAGGAGGGGGTAATCAATGATTAAAAATATAATATTTTAGAATTTTCTGGCATTTTTTTTTTTGCTATCCTCACCATAAACGTGATAAAAAACTTTACCTCAGGTAAGATGGATTTTAATCCCCTATCCCCTAAAAAAAATAAAGTAAGTAATTACTGAACCCCTTCACCCCTCAAAAATCATTTACGTAGTTTAAGGATGGCTCCCTAATAGGAATGAGTAACTTTCGTTCACTACGGAGAATATTTAAGTCCTTCGAATTCAGCGATTACAAATTATTTGTAAAAACGTTATTTTTTTATTTTACATATTTAATTAACTCATTAACAGTATCTTATTTGTCTGTTTCTAACGGAGAATCGCTTAGAGAAGTGACAGACGTCTAGGTCACCACAAGAGATTCAATGTCATGGACGCCAGCGTCGTTGCAGTTGCTATCCTCCCTCTTCCTCCCCTTCTACAACGACGCGCGATCTTGTGTCGTCTCCCCTATGAGCATAGGGGGTCGAAAGGAGTTTTATTTAATTGAGTTTCTAATTAGGAAGTTTGGGAAATGATTGAAGGACTCGGGAAGAGCTGTGGGGGAAGGTGGGGTGGATTTAAAGGAAGCGTGTCATTAAGGGTGGGATAGTAAAAGGGGATTAGGGGGGGAGGGGGGAAGTAGGAATGTGTGAGATGTAGCAAGTAAAACGTTTTTTTTTTGTAACTGATACACCGATTATTACTATATGTACGGGATGATCACATATAAGTAAATTTGGTAATTGTGTTATTCGAAGGAGGTGTATCATCATTTTCGTGGAGGCAGAATGGGAAACCATTTATAGCACCTTTAATACGCCTAGCCCAGTATTCTAGCCCCTAATTCTCCATCACCATCAATCCAGGTTAACGCGAGAGTGATGCCTTAAACCATACGCCCAACGATGTAGCTCAGTTCAATATAAACTTTTAACAAAGAATACATAGACACATGCAAATGTTTTATTCCATACGCACGTTCTCCTGTGACTAACTATTAAATGAACGCTAAAATTTGATTCCTATAATCATTGGGGGTTCTAAGGTCTAAGGTGTCAGCCTCGCAATATACTGGATTACTGTTGATGTGGGTGATAGATACCAAGCCCCACTGGAGTGTATTGAGAGTGGTTTTCCCATAGAGACATTGCTTACTTGAGGATTTAAAAGCTATTTGATTGACTCGCCTAAGCAGTCTAAGCACTATCACACTTAGACACCAATGTACTAAATATAATTAGATGGAAGAATCGTGTCAGTTCACCCAGCGAGGCCTTTTGTTTATAATAATAATAATATTTAGCACCGCGTCTTACTACTCGTTCGGGTTATACACTTTTAAGTACTAATTACTCTAATGGATTAGGAATTGGGAAGGTTGAATTAGAGGAAGTGAACCCGCATGAACCCGCATTTGCGTGGAGGGAGAGTGGAAAACCATTTAGGAAAAACCAACCCCAGTTCACCCGACCAAGATTCGAACCTTGATCTTCCCGTCCTCAGCAGTCGAGCTCAACACGACAAACGCATTAGCCAACTTCGCCACTGAGGCGGGTTTTTGTTTATGTTTATAGCTTTTACCCTCTTCTTCTGACGAGTTTACACATTGATACTATACTATTTGAATCTTTAAAACATTTACTTTCTTATTTTAAAATTATTAAAGAATTTATATTTTTTTTTCTAAAGCTCGTTGAATTAAACGTAAATTCAATAACATGATACATTCTATTATACCTGCCACGATGTCACCTGTAGAAAACATCATTAATGGTTTCTCACTCTTCCTTCACACAAATACTAATAAAAACTCTCAAAACTTTACCTGCCTAATGACTATACCATTTGTTAATTTCTTGCAACCCCTCGTAGGGAGAAAGTATTGTTAGCGTAAAAAAAAAATCGAGATTTTAATGGATGTCAAAGTTCCATGTAAAAGTGTTTTTTTCAATGTTGTCTGTCTGTAATTGGGACTAGAGCCAAAATTATTTAGTCAAACATGGTAAAGTTTTTTTTCTAGATATTTTTTTAAAGTCTTATAGGGGTGTTTCTTGCAACTATACGAGAATATCTAACCTTAAAATGAAGAATAGATTAATAGCAATAATGGAACAAGTTGAATTTTTCAAAATCGATTCTTATTGATTTTTTACTAAGACTCATATCTAGGACCTGTTCAACATGACCAACAGTTAATGCATTTCGATTTTCCCTGAGAAATATTTTAACAGTTTATGGGTGGAAATTTCCAATTTAGATCGTATCTCAAAACTAGCAGGAATATATATTTCTACAACTTTTTGAGATACGAAGTAACTTATTACTGATAAGTTATATGATTCAAAAATGTAATAAATTTAACTAAAATAATATAATAAAAAATCAATATTGTCTTTGTTATGAGAGAATATATACAAATATATATATAGGTCTTTGGAAATAGGGAGCTCAAAATTTACAGAGCCAATAGCAAGTTTCTCTAAAAGTGTCTTTTTTCATATATGCTTCAGTGGCGAAACGTGATGATAATTTTTGGGTAAGATAAGTTATGAACACTCATAAAGGGACACATTTAACGATGTTTAGACTGGGACTTTTATGGAATTATATAATACATTAATGTCAAGATACTATTATTAATAATAATGATACTAATAGTAAAAATAACAGTAGTATTTTTTATTTATTTGTTGCTGTACCTTCTGTGAAATATCTAATTTCAATCATGCTATTTTCACTTTTAAATGCTTTTATCGTTCAAAAAATAAAGCCTTAGTAGAGTTATTTACCAAAAGGTGAACTAAAACAAAAGGGTTATTATTGATTTTTACTGCTTCTCTTATTTCTTTTACGCTACATAAACTAAATTATAAGACATTACCGATTTAAAAAATTCGATAATGGGTTGCTTAACAGTGAGGGATCTTAAATTTTTGAATTATTTTGAAACTGTATTTAATGATGCTGGTTAAATTATATATTTTGTGAGTGTGTAGCATGAACATGAAGAATAAAACTATATAAATTATTTTGGGAAAAGTTTATGCTATGGGTAGTTTACTGAGGATTTTTTTTGTCAAAAATAAATTAATTTATTAAAAAAACGATTTAACGATTGGCTCAAAATGGATATCTGTTAAGTTGTTTGCACTATAAATATTTATATTTGTGTTATTTTTAATCATACAATAGTAGTTAACAAATAGATGATCTTGTATAAATTGAATTTTTAAATATAGTTGTAACAATATTTTCATTCAATAATAATCAATATTTATTTATCTAAATATAATAATTTAATTATAGTTTACTTCAAACAGATTATAGATATTTTCTTTAATTTGACCTAAGAATGAATTAAAAATGAAAATATAAGAATAGATTTTTATGATAAATATGAATACTTTTTATCTTTACAAATAAATAATAATTTTATGATAGATTATAAATCATTAACTTTGTTAAATAAATTTGAGCAATTTTGTTAAAAGTTCATAGTTAAAGTGTGTTTATTTTTTATCAAAAAGTTCAATGTGTTAGTTTTTATGAGGAAAACATATCTAAGGGTAGTTCACTTAAAAACTATGTTTGAAAATTATCTTCGAAGCTATAATGGACATTAATTATATGAGAAAGCTTGGGCGATGGTGTCTTAACGCTTGTTTTTTTTTAAAGAACAAATATTTTTATTTTACCTGTCAAAAACCCTTCTGATGTTCATTTTAAAAATAATTGTCAGACATTTTAAAAATAATTTCGAGTTTTCAATATTAATAAATTTTTGACTAGAACTAAGGCTTTGTCTAGTTTTGAATTATGATAATACATCTAAATATAAAGTTCAAATAAAATCCCTCAAACCATTTCAGATGTAGCTACTTGTAGAGATAGGCAGGCAGACAGGTGGATAGAAGGACAGAGAGAAAGAAAGACAGGCAGATGGACAGAGACAGACAGACACAGAGAGAGACAAACAGGAAGATAAGCAGAGATACAACGAGACATACACAGGTAGACAGATATACAAACAGAAATACAGAGAGACAGACAAAGATAGAGAAAGGCATACTGAAATACATAAAGACAGAGATACAACTAGATATATACAGGCAGACATATATAGATACAAAGAGACAGACAGAGGTACAGACAGACACAGACAGACACAGACACAGAGAGAGGCAGACAGAAATACATAAAGACAGAGTTACAACTAGATAGATACAGGCAGACATATATAGATACAAAAGAGACAGACATAGGTACAAACAGACACAGACAGACACAGACACAGAGAGAGGCAGACAGAAATACATAAAGACAGAGATACAACCAGATAGATACAGGCAGACATATATAGATACAAAGAGACAGACATAGGTACAGACAGAGAGAGAGGCAGACAGACAGCTAGACAAACACAGGCAGAGAGACAGACAGACACAGCCAGAGAGACAGACAGGCAGGCAGATATACAGAAGGAGGGACCGAGATAGAGAAAGAGAGAGAGACAAACTTTTGGTCGTCAGGACCATAATAACATCATATCGCTATATTTAGTTAGAAACATATTTCTTTATAACAATACTTTCTCTAAATGAGACTAATAAAAATTTACACGAACGTATCCATTAAATAAATTAAGTAACTTCTAAACCACCGCACTAATTTACACACACACCTCGACGTGCGTTTTAGAAACAAGTTAAAGAGAATACTGTGCGAACTTAACCTAATTTAACTAATTATTTACCCATCCAACGTAACTCTCTTTCCATCACGCGCGTCTAGGAAACTTGCGTTACGTTTTCAATAAAGTGTTTTTGACTGAGCAAATTAGTAGATGGAAATACCGGGGTCTAGGGGGGGGGGGGGGGTGTGGAAGGGGCGGGCGGGAAATGGGGGGGGGGAGTACCAGCAACAAAAACAT
>CABFOW010003203.1:35076-59594 GCA_902141385.1 Timema californicum
GGGGGGGGGGGTTGGGAAATGGTGGTTAGGAAGATGTTGAAGGGAGAGATAGAAAGATAAAAAAATATGAGGATAGAAGGGAGCTTCCGAGAAGAGTCAGAAAGTGCCGAGGCGAAGGAGCGAATCTCTTTTGACATCTCTTAGTCAGACAACGTGAGGTGAGTTTTAATTTGTTATGGTAATGAGAGCAAATCAATTCCGTACACTTTCCCAAGACAGCGGTGGAGGCAAGAAGAGAGAGGTTTGAGTGTTAGCAAAGGATGAGGATTTAGAATATATGTGGCTGAAGGGCGTTCATCGTAAAATAAAATATATTTAAAAAAAAAACTGAAGCACGAACCATGCAGAAGTAGCAAAAGATAAACCACAATAAAAGTTTCCTATACTAAGATAATATCTGCCGATTTTTTTTTAGATAACCTCTCATGTTCATCGAATTTTTTTTTTTATCCTTTTGATTCGCGCAATCGTAACTATGATGTTACAAAGTTTCTGTTCTCTTTCTTCCTATTTTTTTTTTATTTCACGTCTATTCGATTAATGTTAATAGATAATCAGTCGCCTACTCGGCACTTATAAATTTATCGCAGTCTCATTGGTTAAAGATTGGAACCATCTGATGAAATTTTATTTTAGCTGTTAATGTGTGGTCATGGCTAACTTAAAAATAATAATATGATAATCTCGATTTTTATATCATCTGCATAATAATCGCTTACCATATTAAATTTTATGACTGGACGAATCTGCGATACACGATATCACACTAATGCAATTTAAAGTAGCTTACTAAGATTATTATAATATCCTGTTGAGGTAGCTTCTTATATTTTATATGAAATAATATTTTTTTAAATAAAAATCTGATAGTCTTATTAAGATCAAATTATATAAAGTATCTATGTCAACAGTTACCCAAATTATGTCAGTATATAATTGATGTTCTTATTTGCTAATGAATAAAATACTATTTTAATTAACTAACACAAAAACATGATTTAGCAACAGCTATAGTTAACTAATTTATTGTAATCATTATATGATATTTTGTGTCAGAGAGATAAAGAGAGATAAGTTACATGTATATACATATTAGTATAATATTACATCTTCTGTAGTTGTTGAATTATTTAATTGCCAGTATTTATGGTTAAATTTAAAGGCGTATGAATATATCCTCAAAATGAGACTACAATTATTTAGGTTTAACTATAAATACAGTGTTTTGTTGTGGAATATTACCAGGGTAAGTAGGGCTTGTTAAAACTATACCTGTGATCATATGTTCTCATCCGCTTTGTCCCCATTTGACCATTCATGCATAGGCTCAGCAATACATATCTCACATTGGAATGAATGTTTGTAGATAGTTGTCCAATGAGTGTATTAGTTAGGGTTGATAATAATTCACAGGTACAGTTTAAATGAGTTTTGCTTACTATGGCAACAAACCTAGACAAGCCACTGGTATTATTAGCTTTTAAAATTATGACTGGACCTATCCAATGTCTATTTCCTCATTTGTTATTTTGGTTCCAAATGTTTGTCAACATATCTTTTCATACAACCTGATGGAAACCATGTTTTTTTTTCAGGCTTTCTGATATATTATCCACTTTGACCTCAACCAATATGATCCTCTCAAATGAAATATTCACCCTATCCCCTTTCAAATTAAAAAGGAAGATAAAAAAACCTCTTCTCTCATCTGCCTGACCTGATCCGATCAAGGATCATTAAGGGCAATGGGGCATCATATTGTTTCTTGACTCAGGATATAAGAAGAGAAAAGATGAGGTCACGAAAAAAGGGATTAGTTTTGACGAACAAAGGGAGAGAAAACCATATTTGGACTGTTCTATTTTTTATTTTGAAAAGGGTGAATATGTAAAAAGGGTTTCTTGGAGAATATCCGGCAGAAATAGCACGAGGGTAGAAAAGATGATTGATTGATCTGGCATGGTAAGCTATTGGAATTTTGAACCAAGGGGTAGGTAAGAAATGAGATAGCGGTGAAAGAAAGGGAATGAAGAAGGAAGAAAATAATGAATGATGATCCAAATAGAATACACAAAACTTTTTTTTAATTTAGAACAAATCAAACTAACTCGAATTAGGAAACCTAACTATACATGTAAATATAAACCGCAAGCCTTAACCTGGAAGGAATATTATTATTATTATTATTATTATTATTATTATTATTATTAGCACCGCGTCTTACTACCCGTTCGGGTTATACGCACTTACGCTAATATGTAATGGTAGGGTGATTGTGAGATGAAATGAAGGAACTACAGTTTAACGTGGAATCCGAACCACGGTGGAGACCTGGCATTCCTCACATTCACAAGATGTCTTGTCAGAGGCGAAGGAAGGGTTTGGTAATCAGATAAATCTTTGCCGGGACCGAGGATTGAACCCCGGCCGCCAGCATAGAAGTCTGACACCTTACCCCTAGACCACCAGGTCACCTGGAAGGAATATAGAAAATGTTAACCTTGAAAATGTTAACCTTATCCTTTATCAAGTACTTTTGGTCAAGGTTGAAACATAGTTTTATGAATAAAAATCACTTGCATCAATGGTCACACGGTATAGGTCATTATGCTCACAACAGGCACGGATTGTCAGAGATAAGGAGGTAGAGGTACTATTGGTGCATACAGGGGGTTCTTTTTCCAAATTAAAAATATCGTTTTAGTATTCCCCTTATCTACCCACGTTAATTTATGTTTACTTCTTCTAATTTTCACGTCCAATCCCTAGCTCTAAGAATAATTCCCCATAAAATCTTTTGAAAAGGCCATACTAATAACATGGTATCCACAATTTAGTAGAAGGGGAGAGAGAAATAATATAGTAAAAAAAACTTTAATATACATAGCCGGGCTTAAAGCCCTTCATTTCCAATCAAACATTGAAAAATCATACCAAAATATGTTGACCCTTTGTCTAATGGAGAAGGTATTTGTAATTCATTTATTTTTTCTTAATATTATGTCTTTATAAATAATTCTGAATAGTATATTATTTTATAAGCCTTAGCTCAAATTTTCATCAATAGTTCTTATATACATATTAATTAACAGTATTATTGCTAGTTTAATTTACGTTTTTAAAATCAAGTATCTCTTTTTAAAGTATTTATTAGAGGAGTTCATTCTCATTATCCACTAATGTAATCGACGTTATAATATAAAAATAAATTTGATGAAATACATATTTAGCATTTAGAATTTTTCCGGACTACAGTACCTATACTTAATGCAAAAAAACAAAACAAAAAACAACTAAACATTATACACACCACAAAACAATAATTTGGTCAAATTAAATCAAATATTGCTCCCATAAAAACACAAGGTTTAATTTTGCTCACTTGGTGATATCAATAATTGTTGAATATTTGTCAAGGGTGATCAGGAATTTAATGCCAACTTTTTCTGTCCGATTAAAAAGTTTCTCATCCAATACCGCTATGGTCATTACATATATTTAACAACTGTTGATATCGCCATGTGAAGAGATCTAAACTCTATATTTCTACTAGAGAAATATTGGTTTTATTTTGTTAAAAAAAAAAGTTTGAATATAAAAACTGCCGAAAAACTTATCTTAACTCGCGTCCCCTATAATTCCACAATTAATATTTACCCCTTTAAGAAAGCTAGGTTAGACATTTTAAGAAAATACACATTTTTTTCGGGGTAAAAATTGATAATTTCAGACTCTTTTATAAATAATATTTTAAATAAATTTCTATCAAATATTACAGCTTCTATTCACTTAACTTAACAATTATATATTTAAATTGTTTTGGGAACTTTTGTAAATATTATATAATTTCCTTACTATCATTATTAGCACCGCGTCTTACTAAGCGTTCAGGTTATACGCACTTAAGCTAATGTGTAATGGTAGGGTGATTGTGATATGAAATGGAGGACCTACAGTTTAACGTGGAGGCATTCCCCACATTCACAAGTTGTGATTAATACACGTCTTGTCAGAGGTGAAGGAAGGGTTTGGTAATAAGATAAATCTGTTCCGGGACCTGGGATTGAACCCCGGCCGCCAGCACAGAAGTCTGACACCTTACCCCTAGACCACAAGGTCACCGACTCCTTACTATCATCTTATTCTGTTAGGAATTTGGTACATACAAGTTTTAGTTAAACACAAACCTTTATTTTGTGGCCAAAATTGTTAACATTCTTCTACATTATTAGTGTTAATATAAATCAAAAGGGAGAGCAGCAGATTACATTAATTTATATATTAACACGTGAAAATAGAAGAAGTACATTTTCTAGCTTTCAAATAAAATTCTTCTTATGAAAGTTGGATGGTACAGTTACCATCTTATCACCGTAGTTATGTTTGGGTTATTAAACTGTTATACACTCTAAGAAATAGAAAAAGTTTAATCCTTTCTTTAATAAACCAGGGAACATGTTTGAGTCTAGTAACTATAATACATTTTTCTCATGTCCGGATAAAGACCAAATCTCCATCCCTAAAAGAATTAAAAAGATGTGCACGTGAACTTTTCCTTTCTTTAATCTCAACTCCACATGTTACGTTAAGTATATTTACAAGTGTTCCCGTCTGTTTTATACTGACACACAGCATTTGATACCAGTCCAGAATTAAGAGCAAACTGGTCAGATAAGAGAGCATAAAGTTGGCTCATGAATTAGTCGAAACGGAACAACGGGGACAGGACATGTCAGTTCAGATACCAGTTCTATATACTAAAGTAGGTGGGTGACCTGGCGGTCTAGGGGTAAGGTGTCAGACCTCTGTGCTGGCGGCCGGGGTTCAATCCTCGGTCCCGGAACAGATTTATCTGATTTCCAAACCCTTCCTTCACCTCTGACAAGACGTGTATTAATCACAACTTGTGAATGTAGGGAATGCCATGCCTCCACCGTGGTTCAGATTCCACGTTAAGCTGTAGGTCCTCCATTTCAACTCACAATTACCCTACCATTACACATTAGCGTTAGTGCGTATAACCCAAACGGGTAGTAAGACGCGGTGCAAATAGTAATAATAATAATAATAATAATAATATACTAAATCACCAAAGTGAATGTTTTTATTTACTTAATTACTATAGCATAAGAAACTCAAATATTTGTTACCGAACTTTAAAAAAATGTATGACACCTATCCTTATCTTGAGCTAGTTCTATCCAGTACATCTCATTACTCCATATCTCTATCTTGAGCTAGGTCCATCCATTCAACCTCATTAAATCACATCCCTATCTTGAGATAGCTCTATCAAGTACATATATCTAACTCTTATCACATATCTTGTGCTAGCTACATCCAGTAAACCTCATAAAAACACACGTATCTTCAGCTAATTCTATACAGTACGTCTAACTACACCCTATACCCTATATTCAGCTAGTTCAATTTAGTCCAACTCAACACGAAATATACCTATCTTCATAAAGTTCTATCCAGTCCACCTCCCTACACCTTATATCTTTTAGGATTATTCAAATACTATCCTCTCAAGATATTGGTCTGTCCGTTTATAGATATTGTCATAAGACAGATATAATTGAGAGATTACTGCAAACGCCATATAATTTGACATGGTTAATGAGTTTAAATATTTCGGACATATGCGTGCGCAGCGTGGGTGGCGTGGGGGCCACGACACTCCTACTAACCTAATAAAAAATAGGAAAAGTTTTAGTGACAAAAGGACCGAGCAATTCATTTATTTTTAGAAATCACTTCGATGAATATTCCAAGAATAGCTATTAGTATATCATCTTATTTTTATTCTTATTTATTTATTTTAGGTATTTAAAGAGCAATTTCTAAAGACTGGTTGAATCATCACACGAGATTTTCTATGAGCGAGAGCAAAATAGATTACAAATTTAACCGGAAAAGGTATTTTCACATAACTTTCAGGTTTTCTTTACGTGCACAAATGACCTTGGACCGACTGCTTTTACTTCCCATCCGAAGGAGGTTGTGATGAGGATTTTTATTACTCAAGAAAAAAGGGTTTGAACCCACGAACATCAGGTCCAGAGGCTAACACTTTATCCCAAGATCATTGAGGTCGACATATGGTCCTATTTACCAAACAAAGGCTGGTTGTGTATCTATATTGGAATGAGATTATTGACGAGATTAAAATTATGGTTAAATTTATCTAGTGTATAACATTATAATATTTATACTGTATGTTTTCAAACAATATTTTTGTAAAATAAAACAATATTTTTTTAAAAAATGAATTGAAATGTTTAAATAAATATTAAAACAGATTCTCGTGAGTGGAGGGGATGTTGATTCCACCCCCTTTATCCTCCAACTCTCACCCCCATCAGCCACCCCCTGCTCACGACTATGATTAAGGACCCACTTCAGTGACCGCATAGTCTAAGGCATCACTCTTGCAATAGACTAAACTGCTAATGACAGAGATCGTAGTCCAATCCCAGTTGGGTGTAGTGAGGTTGGATTTTCCTAAATGTTTGCCTAATCTCTCTTGACTTAAATGCCGACACACTTCCTCTAAATTCAACCACCCTCATCCCAAACCAAATAGAATAATTAATAATACATAAGCGTATAGCCCGAGTCAGTAGTAAGACGAGGTGCTAAAAGAATTGGTCAACTAATTCCTTGCTATATCAAAATGTAAACTAAATTTCTTTTAGGACGTACATTTTAATATTAATTTGATCTTTTAATATTCTCTTTAGGAAGCTCTTCAAGACTGTGTTGTCTTTACAACTCAAACCTTGTCTTCCTTCTAAAATCTAATATCGTTATGGTTTTTACTTTTTTTTAATTTTTTTCATAACCACGCCTTACTACCCGTTCGGGATATACGCACTTACGCTGATGGGTAATGGTAGGGTGATTGTAAGATGAAATGAAGGACCTTCAGTTTAACGTGGAGCCGAACCACGGTGGAGGCCTGGCATTCCCCACATTCACATCATAAATAATAGAATGAAAGCCTTTTATCCTTATGGGAATACTTCTCCTATAGTAATTTCAGATAGGGTGTTTATTTGAGAATGTGCTATTGTAAATTACTAAATATTATGTACGGCTGTTTGCATTTGACTTCAGCAATCATGGGCTGTTTATAATTACTTGGGGTTTTTTACCACTTTATGTGTGTCCAGAAATTACTACTATGTGTTTTATTTGTGTTACTTAAACTAGATTACCAATACTGAAATTTTTTCTCTTCCTATTTTGTGACGGTTGCAGGAGGACAACATTAGTATGGACCTAATAGAGATAGGGTGTAATGATATGGACTGGATAGAACTATCTCAAGATAGGGATATATTGTATTGTGGTGAACTGGATAGAACAATTATTTCAAGATAGGGATAGGGTCTAATGAGGTCCACTGGATATAACTAGTTCAAGATAAGGATATAATTTATTGAGGTGGACTGGATATAACTAGCTCAGATATGGATATGGTGTAATGAGGTGGACTGGATCTATCTAGCTCAAGATATGGATGGAGTATATTGAGGTGGAGCCAGTTCTTAATAGATCAGATAGGGATATGTTGTAATGAGGTGAACTGGATATAATTAGCTCAAGATAGGGATAGAGTTTATTAAGGTGTACTGATATAACTAGCTCAGATAGGGATAGAGTGTATTGAAGTGGACAGGAAGGAGCTAAATCAAAAAGGGAGAATGTGGCATACTTTCTAAGTTCGGCAATAATATCTAGATTTCCTAGCATAGCTAAGTAACAGGATATATTATAAGGTTCACAATTCGGGTTTGTCTCTAATTATGAGAATATTTCATGACGAAGCAGGATCACTGAACTTGTTAAATACTCAATAAATTCTTATATGCACATAAGTGCTTTATTTTATCGAGTTTTAATACACTACACAATCGTTTAAACTTCCTTTTCCGATATTGCCAGCTTTGGGATGCCTTGAGTGTAGTCACAATTATTTAAAACCATTGGCTCAGCGGAGAGTCTGAAATGTAAATTAGAGTGTTCTTCTTTTATATTAGAATGAGTAATGAAACAAACTGGCAAAAATATCAAATGCTGTGCTCAAGAGGAACATCTATATTTGAAACATCTTGTATTCGTTAATCCATGACAGGATCAAGCACTCGCCACATTTAGAAACCACTCTGGAAAAGGTCCTATTTATCTCGGAGCTGGTGGAGAAAGAAAGTACGCTCTCCAAATGGAGCTTTTATGATTTAATGAGCTCTCTTTTAATTTTAGAAAATGATTTAATCCAATCTGGGAATATGTGAGTGGGTGGGATGTTTACTTCGATTTTTTTTAAGACGAGTCTAAAGAGTAATTGGTTTTGTATTGATAACATTATTGTGAAGGAAAAAAGTCTAATTTAGAATGATTAATGGTTTTTCTAATCTATGCCACTGTTTTGTTGGGGCGTAGACCCATATGATGAGCCATGATAATCATTCATTGAATCATAATTGACAACTGGCTGTGCAAGCTGTGACAATGCTTTGTTCTATTTCTCATTTATTTGTATTCAATCTTTTATGAATATACATTATTTCATAATTTTTAAATAATCTATGTATATTTTTAAGCTTTGTAAATAGTTTAACCTACTATAGACGTGGTTTAATATATATTGAAGAATGTTTTAACAGATTATTCAAATTTGTATATACTTTATTGTTTATTAAAGTTGTAAAAATAATTTAACTCCTAGAAATATGACTTTTCTTGGTTTTTTACCTGGATAATAGTTCAAAAATCATATGTTTAGGTTTTGGGTTGCGAACACTCTTAAGAGATCAATGTTTTGTTATACATGTTAAGTTTTATAACTAAATACTGTGGTTAACTATCTAATTTATACATTAAGATACGTTTTCATTACAGTTATCCAAAGTGACAGATGTCAACTGTTGGTGAAGGGATATATTAGGGATTATTTCTTGTTATTATTTTAACTGTCATCCAAGTAACCTAAGGTCGTGAATGTATTATAGTTAGCCCTACTGTTTTATTATATGTTCATCCAGTAAAATTCTGCTTAATTTAATCTTTACTAAATTAATTATCGTTAGGGTAATAGCATTCAGAATGATACGAGGAGAATGACTTTAGTGTACCCATTTGGGATTTGAACCCAGCTCTCCCACTTGATATGCAAACAAGCTCATTGTTCTTTGACGATTTGTGTGTTTGTATGTAATCATTTTTTGTGTAGGTGTTGGTAATCTGTACATGTCCACACTTTTAAGCTGTCAGTAAAAAAAAACTCTTGTATAGCCTTGAATCATTGGTGTGTACAACCGACACCAACCCTCCCCCTCCCTCCGTTAGCCTGAAGTTCATTTTACTGCCACACACAACTAAGTCGGAAAGATAAGGAATATTTTCTAGGAATTACTAAACTAGAGGGTTCAAACTTGGTAGTTTTGTATTAAAATGAATCAAGTACAGATTTAAATTACGCAATAGTAGTTTGAGCTCAAGACAAACATAGATTCAACCTCGAACTCCACAAAGGTCCAAGCTCAACTGGCGGTTGGCACTTTGGTGGCCAATGTAGGTATATTTCAGTAGTTTTGAGAGGGTATAGATTTAAGGGGAGGGTCATTTTATCATTTTTATTCATTGAGAAATAAATTCGGCCCATGACGAATTTATCACGTGCACAGTTCGTCTTAATAAAACCTCAATAACGTCCTGCACAATTATCTATCCTTGTACACTACCTTCGCTTCAACATCATCCATACACCGTGTCGTACGTTCTCTTTTTGTTCTAAAAATCTTAAATGTTTCTCTTTCCCACACATTCGTCTACAACATTTAGCCACAACTTACATGTCCTACCGCTTCCTTTTGATACACGCACTCTATCTTCATATATTTGTTCGTCACTCGATACTCAAACATCCTGTCAACATGTTCAGACCAACGCGACGCGCTACATTCACATTGACCTATTGATCTAAACTTTTATATTTTAATTAATTAATATTTTCACAGAGGTGCACACAGACCAACGGTATGAAATATTTTATCTTTCTAAATCATTGTTGACTTATTTTTACTAGGTTCTATAATTCGTAATTTCTTAACGTTTCATTTATATTAGTATTAAATTTAATATTTTTTGGATCTTTGTTGAACGATTGTGTGAATCAAGCTTAGTAAGATATTTAATTGCTCCTTCATCCTTAACGAGACAATTTTAGTGTCATCTTTTGAAACAAGGGATACACTTTTTATTGCCAGCTAAACAGTATATTTCCGTTGAAAAAATAAATGGTTGATTCTGTTTTATTTCTTACCTTTCAAGTCACGACAAATATTTATAAATGGTAACGCACGTCCATTTTTCCCCCTTTATTTCTTGCGTTCGTGAAGGAATATAAATAAAGTTTTAAATAATGCAATGTACCAATGGAAGGTAACAGATTTAAAAGGATTTGGGATTCAAGATACTTGCTTCTTATGATCATTTAAAAGTTGTTATTTTAACCGTTTGACATATTTTATGGAGGTATGAGGTTGTAAGTTGGCTTTAAAAGTTTAAAAATAAATACGGATAATAGAAATTAGGTATCATAGATTATGTCAAATGGAAGTGAAGATTAATCTGGATATTTAAGAGAGAACAGTAAATAAAAGTTATGTGCCTACATACAAAGTAATTTTAATACTTTGTACTCGTTTAAAAGCTTAGTAAAATGCTTCTGAAAAAAAGAAATGAAAGACAAATTGTTACTGGAAATTCAAGTTAGAACATTGACGTGGATTGCTGGTGGCTGTTATTGGGGAGTGGGGAGTGGAAATTATAGATGAGGGGAGGGTTAGGAGAGGGTTAGTGGT
Source organism: Timema californicum (assembly GCA_902141385.1). Classification (NCBI taxonomy): domain Eukaryota; kingdom Metazoa; phylum Arthropoda; class Insecta; order Phasmatodea; family Timematidae; genus Timema; species Timema californicum. The sequence continues at coordinate 45,951 of CABFOW010003203.1, forward strand.
GGGGCAGGAACTCAAACTATTAATATTAGGGGTGTGCGAGACTCAGAAATATTAATATCGAGAAGAGAAAACAAATCTCGATATCGTCTCAAAAGTTAAAAATAAATCTTGAAAAATTTGAGAGATTTAAGAAATATGAAGAAAAAAATCTCTTTTAAGGACTTACAAACCAAACCTAGGGTTTACTAATTATAATAATACCATAAATACCCTAAGATAGGCCCCACATTTCCCCCAAAAAAGGCCTTAATTAAAAAGTTTTGGCTACGTGTATATATATAAATTCAATATCAAACCTATCCACTTTGGAGGCCACATAGTTTAAGGTGCTATTCTCGCAGTAGATAGAACTGCCAATGAAGGGTAGTCGAGGTTTGAATCTAGGTTAAGTGTACTGAGGATTGTTTTTCCAAAAGGGTTTTCTACTCTCCTTCCACAAAATGTGGGTACACATCCACCAAAAATAACCTTCCTCATCCCTAAAACATTATAATAACTATTATATAAGCATATAACCCAAACGGTTAGTAATATGCTGTACTAAAAAATATATATATACATATATATATGTATATATAAATCATTGAAAAGGTAATTAATGATGTTGTAATCGGACCTTAAAAACTTAAAATTTAATTCCTTTAAAACAGCTGAAGCTTCTGCCCTCATTGTTGGTCATGGTGTATGTGTCATTATAGCAATGGACTAGATTTCTGGTTACGGGGAGATTATACCTCTTTTAGATTTTATTTGTCCCTCTTGAATGGTTGTTCCCAATTTCCCTCTATAAAAATGTGGGTACATTTACTCTAAGCTCAACCTACACCCACCCTACCTTGTTAGCTTACTATCGGCTAGGGTGTTAAGATGAGGTCAACCAAAATAAAATAAATGGTATCTACTATATTTGGGCTTTGAGTCATTTCTAATATTAAAGAATATTTTATAATTGCGAACCTCGTTTTATTATTTGTATTTAATTGGTATTGTATGTGGATATTTATTAATCATTATTATTATTAGCACCGAGTCTTACTACCCGTTCGGGTTATACGCACTTACGCTAATGTGTAATGGTAGGGTGATTGTGAGATGAAATGGAGGACCTACAGTTTAACGTGGGATCTGAACCACGGCGGAGGCCTAGCGTTCCCCACATTCACAAGATGTCTTGTCAGAGGTGAAGGAAGGGTTTGGTAATCAGATAAATCTGTGCCGGGACCGAGGCTTGAACCCCGGCCGCCAGCACAGAAGTCTGACACCTTACCCCTAGACTGCCAGGACACCATTTATTAATCAATGAGTATTTTAATATCACACCATAGCTTACAGCAATTTAGTATGCCCAACTTGATTATATTAATGTTGAATGGATGATAAAAAGTAGAATTTCAGAGGAAATGTGTATGAATTTGCCTAGAAAAAGGGAAAGAAACCATTCAGACGAGAGAATACTGCCCGTTTTTCCAGAATTAAGGGAGGTCACTAATCAGATTTCAACAACTTTTAACTTTTCTTCACCAAGACCAGGCAAAATTAACTAGAAGCCAGTTGCTAAACCTTTTCATGTGGTTTGTCATAAATCCTTGCTTGATTTAAATTGTGTGATTCATAAATAAAAATAAGCTACAGTAGGCCCCATGGCTTTATTGGTGCTGACAGCTTACAGCTGACTTTTAACAATCAACATTTAGGTATTTACCTAAATTTTGACTGTCAGAAGTGACAGCTGCTAAATACATGTTTTTGCAGATCATCTGGTTCAGCGTAGGGATTCGTAATTTATTCTAGTAACTTTTCAAAGCCGTCAGCTGTCAGCTGTCAGTCAGCACCAAAGAAGCCATGGGGCTAATCTACCGATCACAGACAAACCAGCCCAGACGAGCTTTACACCTCGAAACCCACTTCGGTGGTCGCAAGGTCTAGGGAGCTATTCTCGCAGTAGACTCGACTGCCGATGACTCAAGAGATTTAGGTGCGAATCTCGGTTGGGTGCTATTAAAGTGGCTTTATCCTAGGTGTGTTTCTACTCTCCTTTCCCACAAATGCGGGTACGTTTCCTTTAAATATGATTGTTCTAATCCCTAAAATCATCAAAGTAATTAGTATATATGCATATAACCTAAACGGGTAGTAAGAGTTTGTGATTTGAAAAAATCTACACCTCGATCCACGTGCACATAGATGTGTATTTTTCTAAAAAAAAAACTTTATCAAAATGACAGTTCTTTTTTTAGTAATACGATTCCATATTCTTGAAATGCTGTTGAATTCTGAACGTTCTTCAATCAATGATGAATCCGAATTTTGAATAGGATGATAAAGGACAACAGCATTTTATTAAACTTAACTTTTAGGAAAGTTTTGAAGAATATATTCCAACTCTTTTCTTTTTTTTGTGGTTGGTTTCAAGTGTCTAAAATTATCCGGCTGTAAGTTATTTATACTGTACGTTAAGAGGATTAGGTCCTTAGAGGAGACTATAAAGCCCGGATTTGTGTGTTTTTTGTTACTCGAAACTGAGCCAAAGGAAACGAGTTTTTATTCTGATCAAGAATTATGACAAAAAATATTTCATGGCTCTCCTTTTCTCTATTTCCTTAAATTATCTACGTCTATTCAACACGTATATATATCCAAAGATACAAAATGGCGATTTAAATAAATTTAATGTTTCGGATTTGGTAGAAAATAGGGATGTAGTAAAGTCATATTTTTTTTTTCAAATGATCTTTCATTACAATGTAAGTAATCTTCATTAAATTCATAATGTTTTTCGTATGTGACAAATATATCATAATGTATATTCTAATGAATGTGCGTTCGTGTGTGAAACTGTATATTTACCTAAACGATTATCCAAGCCTAGTGTGGTTTACCTTGAACATAGATAGTAACTAAAAATGCGTTAAAAATATTCCGGTTTATATTTTTAAAGGATTATATTATGTTACTAGTAACTTTTAGTACACTTTATACCCTTTTTTTAAACGTTAGACTAAATTAAGTTACAATGATATATAAATGTACATATTTATTCACAAATAACCTGTTCTAAAATAGCTTGTTATAATTTAGTTTTAATTAATTCAAAAACTATTATTTAATTTTGTTCGTGAACACATTAAATGAATGATTAGACTCTTAAGTAAATCTACTTTCTATAAAAATGTAACGTTAAAAGTGTTTTAGAAATGTAAAGCGATAACTACCAGTATCATAACTAAAATTCTAGATATATTTATCTTAAAACCTTATGATCAATTTCATTTTTATTATTATAACTTGTATAGTTCTTTTAGCACCATGAGAGGTGAGCTGGTTGTCTTGGAGTAAGGTGTCAGACTTCTGTGTTGGGGTCCGGGGTTTAATCCTCGGTCCCGACACAGATTTATCTGATTACCAAACCCTTCCTTCACCTCTGACAAGACGTGTATTAATCACAACTTGTGAATGTGGGGAATGCCTCCACCGTGGTTCGGATTCTACGTTAAACTGTAGGTCCTCCATTTCATATCACAATCACCCTACCATTACACATTAGCGTAAGTGCGTGTAACCCGAACGGGTAGTAAGACGCGGTGCTAATAATAATAATAATAATAATAAATTTAGCACTACGTTTTACTACCTGTTCGGTGTATACGCCTATTTATTAATCACACCAATGTGTTGAGCGTTATCAAAATTAAATTTATATGTAGTGCAACCGCATATACGTAGAGGGAGAGTGAAAAACCATTTAAGGAAAAAACACCCACAGTGTGCCTGACAGGGACCAAACCCCGATCTCCCAGTCTTAGGAAGCACAGTTTACTGTGAGAACAGTGCGTTAGATCATGCGACAACCAAAGCGTATGATATTAATGGATATTGGTATTTAAATTTGAGCCGACCGGGTAGTAAAACGTGGTATTAAGTATTATTATCTACACTAATATTATAAAGAAGAAAGATTTGTCTTTTTGTTTGTAATGGATAAACTCAAAAACTACTGGACCGATTTAAAAAAAATCTTCACCAATATAAAGCTACATTATCAGCGAGTAACATATGCTATAGTTTATTTTGAATTTTTTTTTTTTAATGATTTATTCCTCATAAAAATGTCGATAGTCACTCATATTTTATGGTAGAGTCTATGATGATTCTTCAATATGTGTGTTGAAAATAATTATGTGAGTGGGGGGAGGGGGAAGTGTCTTGTTTAAAATATGGCAGCTTTTAGGGTCGGTGCATAATTTAAAGTTACCCTGATCACCTGAATATGAATATGATGATGATGTTGATGTAGAATATTATAGCTACTTTACGTGCACATTTTTAACTAACTAATGACTTGCATTGGTAATAACTTAATTCAAGAATGTCTACAGCTCATAACCTCCTAGACGTCAATTCATCACAATGAATAGTAAAGCGCTCATTTAAAACCAAATAATATTTTGGGATGCCATGGAATTGAATCAGAGAATATTACTAGACTGATTCAAGGTAAAATAAGTAATCAATTCTGTTCATCAAAGATTTTCTTCAACATAAAAAATAAAATTATGACTTCGATGGTTGAGAGATTAAAGCTGTTACTCTCACAATATACTGAACGGTCTAAGATGGGGAAATCAGGGTTCGAATCTATGTTGGTTGTACTGAGGTTGATATTTACTAAATGATTTTACATTATCCCACCACACAGCTGCGGGAACACTTCCTTTGAATATAATATTTACCATGCATGTGCGTATAGTTCGAAAAGGTAGTAAGGTGTTAAACAATTTGTTGGCAAAACTAGTGAAATAATATAGAGTTTGACACAAAATAATGTGTTTACTTTCCTAGAAAGCTAAAGATGTATAGCTCACCAATTTATGTTAAAAAAAAAAGCTCACACCTACTAAATGTCCAATGAATAGCAGCTTGAGCTCCTAGCCATATACAGAGAGGACTAAGCCACGAATACGACCTGACATAAACAAGCTTACTAAACACATTGTGCAGGACTACTGACGGGTCTTCAAAAGGTGGTCTTGGTCCCTAAGTGTGAACCCTGTCTCCATTCACAGTTAATTTGACATACACACCCTCACGTTTCGTGGGTGGGCCTTTTAAACACCACATACACACACACATCCTTGCGTCGCTTTTGACGCTAACTCACCTCGACCGACCCAGACAGGAATTGTTTGACTTGACAAGGTTGATAACAATGGATGGTTGTCGTGGTAAGGCCCCTGAACCACGGACAACAAGCTAGCCACATCGGCAATAATAACCATGACCGAGGATTCACATACCTTCTCCTCATACCGACAGCGTTAAAATAATTTAAATCCAAATCAGATAATGATTAGAAGTGTTTGATACGATTTTTGTTAGGAAGGAACTTAAAGAAAATTCAGAACTATTTTATTATATTATTATTATTATTATTAATATTAGCACTTATTATTACTACCCGTTCGGTTTATACGCACTCACGCTAATGTGTAACGGTAGGGTGATTGTGAGATGAAACGGAGGACCTACAGTTTAACATGGAATCCGAACCACGGTGGAGGCTTGGCATTCCACACATTCACAAATTCTGTTTAATACACATCTTGTCAGAAGTGAAGGAAGGGTTTGGTAGTATAAGATAAATTTTTGTCAGGACCGAGGACTGAACCCCGGGCCCCCAGAATAACTATTTGGTTAACGTTTTACTTAATTATTATTAAAACTAAGAAAACAAAAAATAATATTTTAACCGTTTGTTCTCTCTAGATGTAAAACGTGATCCTATACCTTACCACGACGAAAATAATTGTAAGGTGATTTCAAACAAGATATTTAGGAAGATACTTGGTCCAAAAAAGGGATGGATAGACTGGGTAGAGGAAGAGCCTGCATAATGATGAGTTACATATCCTGTACTTATTACAAGTCATTGTAAGGATAGTCAAAACTCACAGATTACTTTGGGATGGAGATGCAGCGAGAATGGGAGAATCTAGAAAATTGTTCAAGAATTGACTGTTAAACCTAATGAGAAGAGGCCAATGGGAAGACCTAGACAGCTATGAGAGGGTAAACTTAGAATTGAATTTTAAGAAAGCGTGTTGAGGTGGAATGGATAGAGCTGGCTCAAAATAGGGGTAGGGTGTACTGAGTTGGAATGAATAGTACTGGCTCAAAATAGGTGTAGGGTCGAATGAGGTGGACTGGATTGAACAAGTTTAAAATTGGGGTAGGTTGTGATGAGGTAGAATGAATAGAAGTGTTTAAATATAGGGATAGAGTTTAATGAGGTGGACTGGATAGAACTAACTTAAGGTAGAAATAAATGCTGTACTTACTTTTAAGTAAATCAATCAACTTTTGAGTTTCCAATACTAGTAATTATTAGAAATAACTCATAGGTATTTATAATATCTATATAAAGCTATATTTTCAGAGCAAATGCATGACTTTATATACATACATATAAATTGTTTTATTTACTTTTAAATCTGTCGAAAAGTTTCCCTATACAACTAAATTGAACTTTTTTTTTATATAGTCTACAAACTATCTAATGGTTTTGATTAAATCATTTCCTGTAAAATAGTGTTACAAACACTTTAAAGACAACAATAAAATAATTTTGAAATTTAAAACATAATTAAAATTTACATTAAAAATAAATATTTGTTGGGAGAAAATCTTGATTTTGTTTACTGTAGGTCTTTAAAAAGATTTAAATGGCTCTGATGATATAGAGATATTCTAAACATAACTTAAATTTAATTTATTATGTGACTTCTACTGTTAGATGAAATTTCAAATGAGTTACAATAAAATAATTAAAGATGTTATAGCTATAATCTTACAGTGACGTATCACTACAGCGCTTGGTGGTTGAAATTGTCACTAAATATTATTTATTTGTGGTATTTATTGTGCAATTTCTAAATTAATTGATTATATCAGCGAACCAGAACTTCTAATTGTGAGAGCGAAAGCACCTACCAATTTTTTCAGGAAAGGTATTTTCACATACCTTCCAAGGTTATTTTACATACCACAATCGACATTTGACGACGTCTCCAAAGGAAGGAAGTCATGCTACGGATTTTTACCGCTAAAACATAATCCGTCGACTCCGGCTTGGTATGAACCAATGAACATCGGGTCCCCAGGCGAGAACTTTACCCCAAGACCACTGAGGTCAACTTGTCACTAACGTCGGGTCCTGCTTTTGACTAGCTTTTTCATAATTCAGCACTAAATTATCACAATGAACGACATTACTTTTTAAGGGGAGATTGGGGATTTTTAAACCCATTCAGTTTTTTTATTTCTTAGACGGTTTCCTACTCACCATGCAAATGTGGGAACATTTCCTCGCAATAATACCGTCCTCACTTATTTTTCTATTTTTGTAAATATTCAGATATAAGCCCGAATGTGTAGTAGGATGAGATGCAAAGAAACATAAATCAAGGTTTCTACGGATCCAGTTCCTTCCCTTGTGATTTATATATGTAGGCCTATCTAAAATATTTACAGAAAACAATATTAAGATAGTAGTGTTGGAGAGGCAGGACTAGGTCCATTTTCCTCCGGTTTTTAAGGAAAAACTTCCTTTTTGGCCCGATTAAATAAAAAATGTTTCCAGTAGAAACAGAGTTTAATTTTCTTCACATGGTGATATCAACAGTTGTTGACTATTTGTCAAGAATGTCCTGAAATTTAGTGACAACTTTTTCTTTTCATTTTAAAAGTTTCCCATCTAATGCTGCTATGTTTATGATAGATATTCAACAATTGTTGATATTACCGTGTGAAAAAGATTAAATTATATTTTTCTAATGGAGCAATATTTGTTTTAATACGGCCAAAAATAAATTTTTGAAATAAAAACTACTAAAACCGTGACCATTTCTCGCAACCCCTACATTCCATATTTAATCTATATTAGTGGGGGATGGTTCACTTTTCAATGGTGACCGCAGGTACCCATACCAACCTCCCCCCACAGCTTGGGATAAGGCATATTAACGCGAGGACCTAAATGGGCAGGTGGTTAAAAGCTGTCAAAGACGACGTGTCTGAATGCTGTATGAACGCCATGGAGAGTCAACTATACCACCGACACGTAGTTTGATGTTGCTTTGAGGTTAATCACGTTAGTGCTCTGCTTGCAGTAGGAGTCAATTTACTGAAATTACCAGGTAATCATTGAGCTAATAGATATTGTCAAAAAGCTGTGTGACCAATGAACCTGGGTGTTAGTTTGTAATTATATCTCAATAATGATAAACCATCACATTGAGATAGTGAATGTCAATACCATGCAGTTTTTTTTATAGGCAAACACATTTTTTGAGCACAATATGTTGTTGTTTTTTGCACCCCACCTTACTATTCTTTCTGGCCTCAATTCAGCCAACCGGGATTTGAACCACAATCTCCCCTTCATCGACATTCTACTCTGCTGCGAAAGTGACAAAAAAAATGCATGATATTTTGGGCCGTAGGGATTATAAAAATCATGAGCAGGCCAGATTAGAAAAAATATCTAGCGGAAAATGTAATATTTATATGTGTCGTGTATACGTCTATTTTTATGAATACTGTACACTAATGGTTGTTTTGGAGATCTTTTCGTGGGCCAAATCATATTTTTAGACAGAACGGATCCGGGTCATGGGTCTTAGGTTCCTGACCGTGGGTCATAGTTGATTAACTAAAGTGTTCTCAAATTCAAACTAGCCTTAGAGCCATTTTCAAACGCAGGACTAGTTGCGGGCCACAGCTTATAGAAACCTTTATCTTAAATATATTATATGCTTTAATTTTTCAGTTGATACCGGCTCTGATTATGTTCATTTTAATCACGTTAGTAGTTAATTGATGAGGAATATATTATTTAGAGGAAATGTAAGCGCAATAAGATTATTATTATTATTATTATTATTATTAGCACCACGTCTTACTACCCGTTCGGGTTATACGCACTTACGCTAATGGGTAATGGTAGGATGATTGTGAGATGGAATGGAAGACCTACAGTTTAACGTGGAATCCGAACCACGGTGGAGGCCTGTCATTCCCCACATTCACAAGATGTCTTGTCAGAGGTGAAGGAAGGGTTTGGTAATCAGATAAATCTGTGCTGGGACCGGGGATTGAACCCGCAATAAGATTTAAGTAATGTTAGAACCGATTAAGGGACCACCATCTGGTGTACGTCCATTGGGAATTATAACCCTGACACCCCTCCCCCCCCCTTCTAACAGTAGCAAATTAAACAATAAGAATTTGACGTTTAATCCATGTGCCCATCAATTTAGCTTTATAATAACTCTTTAGTGCTATGTATCTAAAAAATTAATGTATATTTAAAAACTTGTACTTTACCCTATGTTGTGTGGGCTAACAATATTCTCCAATCAATGTTCATTAAAATTATTTTAAGTAAAAATGTACACAATAAATTATTTAAAGTGATATAACAACTTCAAACTGTTCTATATATTTTGTGTGTTATTTGTTATTCATAATTATGTAAACACTAGCATTAAACTATTATGTTTTATGTGTTTATTGGTGAAGGTCAGATGATAATAGTAATATAAAAGTATTGCAGACGAGAAGGTTGTTCATATTCGGCCCAAGGGCATTAAGTTTGCGAATCCTGTTTAGTAAATACGTTTAGTTAAATCTTATACCCACAGTTATTGTATGTTTGTCAAGGAAATCACGATATTTGAACTGTTTATATTCATTTAAAAGATTATGTTAAGATATATTTTACTTGTTACATATATATTTAGTTAAAAACTGTTGATTTCTATATGTATAAAATTAAACTAAGCCAATTTGAAACAATGTTTTATTAATTTGGGCTAAAAACGTTTTTGTTATGAAATCTTAAAAAATACTGTTCTTCCCTTTTTTTGCCCTCAAGCATACCCTTATAGGTCGTATCAACATCAACGTACAATTTTCTATAATTATTGGTATAATTTATTTATAATAAAATCAAGAAAATATGACAAAACATCTTTGTTTGGAATAGTGTAGCCTAACTTATAAGCCAAATATCATATAAAATCAAACCGAATGGTTCGATTTGAAGGAAATAAAAATAAACGTGTTTCATAAAAAATATTAATAAATTATCAGTAATATTTTATTAAATCAAATAATGTAACAATATGTTTGGACTTTACTTTATAAATATTATCAAATCTTTCCTCTTTATAATATTAGTATGATAATAGTAACAAAACATTCTTATAGAAATAAAGTTTTATAATATTTACAGAAGTTACAGATATTTTTTAAAAATTGTGCCATATTACCTCTTCAGGCTATACGTCATTACTGATATTTTATTACATTCATACGTCTGGTTAGGTGGCATGCAGCTGTAACTTTTAATATAAAATATTTTTACCTAAAAAGTAACACCAATTATGTAGTAAATATCTATAAATTTTGACCACCAAAATTATGTTTGCAGTTTCTAAAAGGTTCTCCCTACACAAGTCTTAATATTCTAATGGACATTTTTAGTTTTTAAAATCGATTTAAAATTAAATAAGAAATTGAAGATCATCTATTGATAATCGCCCGTAAGTGCTTCATCTTTTTAGGAGCTGATTCCGGAAATAGTTTTACTTAAGTAAGAGAGACTCACATGAATGAGTACGCAAAAAAAAAAGTGCCAGTCTCATATAGTCTAGCTTTTCGGTCACAGGGAGATTGAGGTTTGAACCCCGAATAGATGTAATGGGCTAATTTTTTCAATGTATATATCCCCACTACTTGTTCTCGCAAATTCGTATACACAACCACCAAATTTTACCTTCATCCTCCTTACTATACAAGTGTTTATGTGCGGATAGCCTGCATGGCAAAGGTTACAAAATAAAAAATTAAAAAATTGGCAGTAATTGCTAAAAGTGAATAATAATATGACTGACGTGAACCGGACGAGTAATTCATTTTTGGGGAAGGCATTAGAAGGAAGTTCTCTTCATAGTGCCTCTTGAAGACAGTGAAGATGAAAACACTATATCCACCTCATGGCTAGCAACAGGATTTAAATTAGATTAGGTGACCTGGCGGTCTAGGGGTAAGGTGTCAGACTTCTGTGCTGGCGGCCGGGGTTCAATCCTCGGTCCCGGCACAGATTTATCTGATTACCAAACCCTTCCTTCACCTCTGACAAGACATCTTGTGAATGTGGGGAATGACAGGCCTCCACCGTGGTTCGGATTCCACGTTAAATTGTAGGTCCTCCATTTCATCTCACAATCACCCTAACATTACACATTAGCGAAAGTGCGTATAACCCGAAAGGGTAGTAAGACGCGGTGCTAATAATAATAATAATACATTAGATTAAACAGGATTAATATGTTGGTAGAATAAGCTGGATTGGTCTCTATCGTATAAATATTGGGATAATGAATCCTAAATATACTAAATGAGGTGGAGTGGATTGGGATGCTAGGAAAAGTTCGTTGTCCATACAGATTTCTATCAAACATTTTTTTTGCTTGCCAAATAAAATAAAATAAAATAATTCTACAGTAGAAACGTAAGAGTTTAATTTTCTACGCGTAGTGATGTCAACAGGTGTTGAATATCTGTCATGAGCATAGCGAGTTAGGCTGGGAAACTTTTAAAATTGAGATAAAAAGTTGTCATTAAATTCCAGAACATCCTTGATAGATATTGAATAACTGTTGATATCATCATGTGGAACAAATTAAACTCGTTATTCCTACTGGAGAGATATTTTATTTATCTCAGCCAAAAAAAAAAGTTTTGTTATAGAATAATTTTTGTATTATATACTCTACACTTCCAACTTATTGTTATGAGGATTATATATGTATATATATATGTATATTATATATTGTATACTGTATAGGCCCATATTCAATTATAAAATACCTCAATTGGTACTAAGTCTCGAATGTTAATATCAAACAAATAAATATATCCCCTTTTCACAGCCGAGTTTTTAAGCGAAGCTTTAATTCATGGAATGTGGAAGCCGAACTAGTAAACAAAGCGTCGGTTTGAGAAATATAGCGGATGGTTGGGGGAGGGGAAGGGCGTTAGTAGGTAGAGAATTCGGGGGTGAGTTAGGCTGGAATAACAATAGAAGAAACAAATGTACGCTCGATCCACAAACAATGAAGCTACATAAATTCAGGAATTGTCATTGAATCTATAGAAGTAGATTACTTGACTATTCCGTTTGAATCATCGGCAGAGGAGATAGAGTATTATATATATAGTATATTACACTACTAGATCTGCAATTAAACTCTTTAACTACCTCTATTTATTTCAAAAAGGCAATGGGTATTTATTAACTAAACGAAGTAATGGCGCTTCAAGAATATTTTTTATGAGAGTGAATAGGATTTGGATGAGAAGTGGTGCATGTAATAGTATTCATAATTGTGAAAAGGAAAAATCTCATTATAATATATGATAAATTTTCCGAACATGTCAGGAATAAAACATGATACCTTTCGCTAAGTAGGTAAACACGCAACTAACTGATCTAAAGGTGTTGGACTGGTATATAGTAAAAAATATGAAATTTAATCGATGACAAATTTGGTACAATCATATACAAGGACGAGTAAATGAATGTTTAGACGTAGCTAATTAAGTGTACAAAGGGGAAAAGAGTAAAGTTAAATGCACATATTTTTCAGGACAGAAAATTTTATATCTCAGATACCATAATAACCCTAAAAAAAAACTTATCTTTTAAAAAAAAAATACTGTAAATTTGAAATTGAAAGACCTCTTGTAATCAAAATCTTAAGTGCATTATAAAAGTAGCATAACTGTCTAACAGATGACAGCAGAAGCTCAACTTGAGTTAAAATGGAACTTTCCTCCTTTTTTTCCCCCTGTACCTTTTAAAATAAAGGTGTTAGTACCCGAATCTTAGGGGATAAATTATTAGTTTAAAATCCACATAAATTTACACGCAAACTAAATGCCAAGACATATTCAATCAACATTTCCGCTTATGGGAAGGTCTGGTTTGAGTTCCTGTCGGGTGTACGTGGTAGAGGTATTTCTTACTACAATATTCCCCCACTGTAGCTCCATGAAAATGTTGATACATTTCCTCATTATTATACCTTCCTTGCTCTTCTCCTCAATAGTGTAAGAACCCACTTTGATGGCCACATGGTCTACGGCGCTACTCTCTCAGAAGACTAGACTGCCAGAAACGGGCAGATCAAGGTTCGAATTATGGCTGAGGGTAGTTTTATTCCAAAATGTTTTTCCACTCTCCCTCCATTCAAATGTGGGTACACTTCATCTTAATATAACCTTCCTCATTCTTAAAATCATTAGCGTTATTAGCACATAAGTGTATAATCCGAACGGGTGCTAAGATACAGAGCTAGAAAAAAAAGTGAAAGGGGCTGTTTTAAAATTACGTAAGAATTTTTGAGAAGGGAGTTTTAAGTATTTTATTACGTTTTCTCACAGGGGGAAAGGGGTCAAAATCTATATCACGGAAAGTTTTTTAATTAATATTTATGATGAGACGAGATCTACTCCATTTTTTTCGTCAGAAAATAAGCATATTGTTATTTATAAAACTGCACTTATATTTAATTTACTTAC
>CABFOW010003203.1:60267-79768 GCA_902141385.1 Timema californicum
TTAGCACCGCGTCTTACTACCCGTTCGGGTTATACGCACTTACGCTAATGTGTAATGGTAGGGTGATTGTGAGATGAAATGGAGGACCTACAGTTTAACGTGGGATCCGAACCACGGTGGAGGCCTGGCATTCCCCACATTCACAAGATGTCTTGTCAGAGGTGAAGGAAGGGTTTGGTAATCAGATGAATCTGTGCCGTGACCGAGGATTGAACCCCGGACCCTAAGTACAGAAGTCTGACACCTTACCCCTAGACCGCCAGGTCACCTCTCTACAGTCTTAACGTTTCTCTTTGAGATTAAATTTGATATTTTGGTTATTGAGTTGGACAGTAGACAAAGGAAAACTACATTCATTAATATATTACTGTAGGTCAACACTCGCAAGTCTTGGGATAAAGTGCTCGTCTCCGATTCCGATGTTCCTGGGTTCAAACCCAGCCGGTGTCTTTCTTGAGTGATAAAAACCCGTTGCACAACTTCCTTCGAAGGGAAAGTAAAGCCATCAGTCCCATGTCGATTGTGGCATGTAAAATAACTGTAGAAGGTATGGAAAAATACCATTCTTGGTAAAATATGTAGGAACTTTCGTTCTCACACATAGAAATTATCTTATTCTAATATAATCACTCAGTTAAGAAAGTGCACTTTAAATACTTCAAATAAATGAACAAATTAATAATACGTTATACTTAGATAGAAGAGTCAATGTTAACATGGTTCAAGACGTCAGTATCACAATATATATGTCAATTTTTTTTAAAATAACCCTTAGGGGACAATGCACTCAATTGATTGCTCGAGTTTTAAATTTGTATCAAATTAGATTAATTATTAAATAAAAAAACTGTTGAGTGGCTCCCATATTGAAATATCAGATTAAAAAACTGTATACATTGTTCGGCCTTAATTTATTTTTCGAATGTTCATGACAAGTTTCGTTAAAATTGTGCCTCGCATTCAACAGCAATCACGGAACAAACTTTCAGACAGACAAGTTAAACCAAGACCTTGCTCTTTTCGGTCAATAAAATGGGAATTACTCGTACGAGTATAAAACACCCAATGAAACAAAAATAAATAAATGTATAAGTTGAAAACATACTAATTATATTTCTCATCGGCCTCTATAATTTATCAAAACAATGAGAAACATAACTTTGTACTGGTATTATTTAATTAACTGGTGTACAGAAGTTTTCACATTTTGCAAACTTCTACTTATGAGCAAGCAAAATAACACCAATTAATTATTTAGCTTCAATTATTCTTTAAGTGAACTCCAACTTATATTTTTATAGTATGTATATATGCAGTATCTTGGTTCACCATAAATCATGTCTAACAAAAAACAAAACGAGGATTGTAAAGAAACAAGATTAATTAGAGCATTATTCATACTTCACGAAGTTCATTCGTATCACTTCATACAGCTAGATTTATGGATGCAAAATTAATATGGTCATGTGGTGGTTAAAGCAAAAATCCTACCCCCCCCCCTAACCCTTCCCAACTAAGAAATTCATAGAGCTCTGGTATAAACTAGATACTTCTAACCACGTTAAGGTTTAGGCACCCGATGAAACTTTGCATAGTTCTGCTAAGAACTCACCCGTTTATTACTTTTTTTTGGTCGGTGAGAAACCTCTGGAAGTTTCTAGGGAACTAATAAATCATGAGATAACCAGCATTGGTTTTCATCCAAGTTTTAGAGTTTGAATTTCTTATAAGCGGTACTTTCAAGAACTAACAATGCTGGTTAT
Organism: Timema californicum; assembly: GCA_902141385.1. Taxonomy (NCBI): domain Eukaryota; kingdom Metazoa; phylum Arthropoda; class Insecta; order Phasmatodea; family Timematidae; genus Timema; species Timema californicum. The sequence goes on from CABFOW010003203.1 coordinate 62,031, forward strand.
ATTTTTTTTATTATGTTTCATCCTTGACATCTTTTCACTATTGTCATTGGTTTCACTTAAAAAAAAATACGTTCCCTATCAATTACAATTACTAGTTTTAAACTAATTTAACATCCGCACATGTGTCCACAAGGGCTAAGGCGTTAATCTGATCTGGTTTATCTCATGGTATGAGGTCGTGTTTTAAAACTCAATCACCCGCCTCGGTGGCGTAGTTGTCTAACGCGCTTGTCGTGTTGAGCTCGACTGCCGAGGACGGGGAGATCGAGTATCGAATCTCGGTCGGGTGAACTGGGGGTGGTTTTTCCTAAACGGTTATTCCACTCTCACTCCACGCAAATGCGGGTTCACTTCCTCTAATTCAACCTTCCCAAATCCTAATCCTTTAGAGTTATTAGTACTTAAAGCGTATAACCCGAACGGGTAGTAAAACGCGGTGCTAAATATTTTTATTATTATTTAAAACCTAAATCGAGTTTTCTGTGGTATTCATCCCCACAATATTTCCTACTCTTCTTCCACGCATATCTGAGTATATTTCCTCTAAATTTTACACTTCTCTTCCCAATTCTCATTACTTATAGACGCGTAGAGCCTGGAAAGTATTTAACCTAAGTGAAAATGATGATGAATATTATTACTAGGAGTATCAAAAGTTCGTTTTTAACGATAGAGTGGTTATATCAGCACGTCTATTTTACAAATTTAACATATAATAGAACATACACAACAACCAGCCTCTCTGACCGACAAATTACCAATTATAAAACGTTTTTGCATTTCATGAACCAAACTCTGGATTCTTAGCTTAATAAACAGACATTCTGCCAGTTCTAGGAAGGGAGGGTCGAAAAGGACAAACGCACCAGGCTTTCAAAAAATCTGGAGACCTTTAAAAACTTATTTATGAATAAGATGAACATATTTTTATTTTAAAAGTATTGAGTATTGAAATAATTTTCTGTCCTTATAACAAAAAACAAACAATATAATATAATGGTTTAGTTTTAAACACATCTAACTTATTGTCTTGACAATAATTCTTTATTTAATTAATAAAGGTTAGGGGCTGCCACCCACCTGGTAAATAAATTACTTTTACTAGTCATATTTATTTTGTGATAATATAATGTTTCAATATTTTCATGTTTTTTATTCCGTAAAATTTATCCCCAACTAATCTAGAGATTCCGCAATCTAGGGGCGCAGGTATCCTGGTATTACGTGGAGTCCGACAGTCCATGCTTAAAGATTAACGCAACCTTTGCTTTTGGCAAACCGGAAATACTACTTATCTGCAGACGGTACCGTTGACTTTTGACAGAAAAATAAGCATTGATATTCTATTGACAATAATTTCTGATATAAGATAATAGAATTATTAATATTGAAGGATTAACTAAATTCGACGTGAGAAAAACGCAAAAATCTTTTTTAAATAATAAAATATTTTTACTCTATCTTTTAATACTATTTCTATTTTATCTGCAGACGGCGGACTACGTAAAGTGCAACTACACTGAAATAGTCTATGATTGTATAATGTTCAGTATTATTATATTATTAGCTATTAATTTACAGTACTATAAGCAATTAGAATATATAATAGACAATATACTTTAATAGTTCTTATAGTATAAATAATTAATATGTACTCATGGTACTTACTATGATTGCTAAACGTTTGCAATAAAAGTTTGTCTCTAAATAAAATGTTCAATGCATGACGTATATTTAAGATTCATAAACAATCATTCATTGGATAACTAACTTATAAGGGCCCCAAGCTCTACTTGGCACAGGGACCTCAAAAGTATTACCCCGGGTCTGTTAAGGTTTAGGAAAGTTTAATTGAGAGTAACTGCACCCGAATTTAAGTGGAAGGAGACTGTAAAACCATTTAGGAAAAACCCTCTCAGTGCATCAGAACAGGATTGAACCCTGATCACCTCATCTTTGAAAGTATAGTCCAACACGAGAGTAGTGCGTTAGACCACGTGGCCACCAAAACGGGTTTCTTCAACACTGAGATTTAAGCAGATAGTTTAGCCACCAAAGCGGTTTCCTTAGTAATGAGATTTAAGCAGATAATTTAGCCACCAAAGCGATTTCCTTAACAACACTGAGCTTTAAGCAGATAATTTATCCACCAAAGAGTGTTTCAACACTGTGCTTTAAGCAGATAACTTTAGCCACCAAAGCGATTTCCTTAATATTGAGCTTTAAGCAGATAATTATACACCAAAGCGATTTCCTTAACACTGAGCTTTAAGCAGATAATTTAGCCACCAAAGCTATTTCCTTAACACTGAGCTTTAAGCAGATAATTTAGCGTTTAAATTGTGTGCTGTTGTAAGAAATAAAAAGCTCTGCTTTTATTGTACACAAAGGTTTCTTTGGAGTTCATAGGACATGACCTAATGTGATGGAATAATTTTCATATTAAAAAAACAATTTGACACACATTATAAAGTTTTTCTTTCATTCTCAAGTATACAAAAAAAAAGTAGTCCCAGTTTTACGAAATTCACCAAATCCTCTTCAAACACTCACAACCCAAATGGAGATTAGCATATTTTTCGATTAACAACAAAAAATTTTTTTTGTTGTTGTTTTTATTTGTGTACATTCTTTGTGCCCGTCCTTGTTGAAACAATAGCCCGGACAGGAAGGGTTGGCTGGCTGGCCGGCCGGCCAAACGGACATAGTACGAATGGTTTTTTTGAGGGACTTTCTCCTCCCCCTTATTTTACCAATGTATTTCTCTCTTTCACAAAGGACGGAGAGGGATCCAGGAAGAACAGAGTAAAGAGACGGATAGGGGGAGGAGGTCACGTGATTTGTGATTGTGTTTTGTTTTGTTGTTTTATTTCCCCTAGTCTGTGAGAGTGTGGTGTTTTTGTTGGGTTTTTTTTTTTCATCCGGAGGGGTCATTCATTACTTTGTCATTAGCCTTAGTGGCCACACCGGAAACCGCGACCACTGAATATCGTACTTCTTCAGGGTAGCTTGTAACCCATCCTCTTCCTTTACCGACCATTTTGACGAGGATCTATAGCGACGGATTCGTTCTTCGACCAAAGAGAAATGTGTGTGTTATAAACTTGGCCATGTCCCTAGAGGCAAGAAAGTTTAGTACCTAAAAGTATAGGAAAGGCATGATGATGGCGAAGAAACTATGGCATGCGTGCCCAATGCGGCACGCAAGAAGCTTTTCTTAGCTCACTATGAGAAGATTTTTATTGGCATGTAAAAGGTTTTTCTTACCCGTGAAACATTTTTCTTTTATTGCAAGAAATGTTTGTCGTAGGCGAGAAGGTTTTTTCTTGGGGGGAGGGGGGGGGGCGCGATAAGTTTTTATTGGTAGACCCTAAGTAAGAAGCTTTTTTGGGGGTGTGAAAAGATTGTATCGGTAAGCGAAAAACTTTTTTTTTTGAACGTGATAAGATTTGATTGATACGCGAAAAGCTTTTTTTTTTAAACGCGAGATGCTTTTTTTTTGGGGGACATTATAAGATTTAATTGGTAAGTGAGAGGTTTGTTAGGGATGCAAGAAGCTTTTTTTTGTGACACAAAGAGTTTAATTTTTGGGGGGTACGGGGGCGTGATAAATTTTTCTTAGGAGGCGAGAAGCATCTTTTGGGACGCGATAAATGTTTATTGATATGTGAGTAGCTTTTTTTTAGGACGTGATACGATTTAATTGTTACGCGTGGTGTTCACTGCTATCCTAAGTCTTGGTACCGTACTTTTGTTTCAATAAAATTTTACAGCAAAATAACTATTTTAATTATTACAAACTAATTAAAAATTAATATAATAGTTTCAAAATATAAGTAATATTGTTTTAATGTCGGTTAAAATTAATTTTTAACAAGATTACGATTTGGCATAAAAAAAGGAGCAATGGCATATACCGATAAGAATTTTTTCTTCTTACCAATACACACAAAAATAGTAAAAAAAACCATTCTTTTGATGTTTTATTTCAAGGGAATGAACTAGGGGAAAAAATTGTGGATTCATTGTTAGCCACCGCCCAGGACGTTATTTCGATGAAAGCGGAGTGAAAAAAAAATACCGATAGAATTTCCAAATAGGGATAGTACCTTGGTTTGGCGGTTGAAAAAGAATAAAAATACATTTGGCATGGGATGAGGAGGGGGCTAGGAGGTGGAAATTGTGTCCTACCACGTGCAAAGCATCGTGGGAGTTTGACTGTATACTCGCCTCAGTTTAATGTTATTATTACCACCGCGTCTTACTACCCATTCGGGTTATACGCACTTACGCTAATGTGTAATGGTAGGGTGATTGTGAGATGAAATGAAGGACCTACAGTTTAACGTGGAATCCGAACCACGGCGGAGGCCTGGCATTCACCACATTCACAAGATGTCTTGTCAGAGGTGAAGTAAGGGCTTGGTAATCAGATAAATCTGTGCCGGGACCGAGGATTGAACCCCGGCTGCCAGCATAGAAGTCTGACACCTTACCCCTAGACCACCAGGTCACCCTCAGTTTAATAGACCCCATTGGTTTGGAGCAGCGGTTCCCAACCAGAGATCCGAGAGCCCTTGTCAATGGTGACACTAGCATGTGCATAAGCTTGACTTTATATTCACCTCAGTTTAATAGAACCCATTGGTTTGGAGCAGTGGTTCCCAACCAAAGATCCGCAAGCCTTTGTCCACGGTGACACTAGAATGTTCATAAGCTTGACTTTTATTGGTATGCCCATCATTTTCGGACAGTGTGGGAATATTTTAAACGAACTCATGAATATGAAGAAGATGATGGTAATCGATGGTAATAATGATTAAACCTGCTCTTGTGGCCTCATTATCTAAGGTGTCACTCTCATTTCTGACTAAAGTGATGATGTCATTGAGATCGGCATTTGATTCCTAGTCAGATGTATTAAGGATGTTTTTTTTCTAAATGGTGTTTTCCAATATTTCTCCACGCAAATGCAGGTGTACTTTATTTAAATTCAACCTTCCTTATCCCTAACCTATGATCGTAATTGGTATATACGAATTTAGCCGGAACAGGTAAAAAACGCGGTGCTAAAAAAGAAAAAAAAGTTAAAAATGAGAATGGTAAAAATAATGATAGTCAAAGTTCTAGTAACAGTAGAAATAAGCAGTAAATAGACTTGAAATATTTTATTCCATAGTTTGATTGTATTATTATTTTCTAGTCATACAGCTGTACGAGTAAATTTTGTATTTTACCCCTGTATAAATTATTATATGTCAGCCAAATAAGGGTTCCCCGAGATATTACGAGATATTTTTAAAAGAGTTCGTTTGAACAAAATTTTTTGGGAATCTTTGGTTTAGAAACACGGTTAGAGTGATCGCCATTATGGCGGCTCATCAGAATGAATGGCATAAATCAATAAAGTAGCTATCATGTGTCGATTTTATCATATATTCAATTTTCATTGTTTTTTTCACCACGTTTCACTAGACCTACACGTTGAGATTATATATTATTATACCAGTTAGGGCTATACGCACTTACGCCAATGTAAACCACCAGATCACCTTGAGATTATATAGATTTATACTAATTAGGCTAACAAATTAAGGATTAAGAAGAAAAATTTAAAGGAAATATACACGAAATTTTGTGAAGGGATAGTGTTAAACAATTCAGGAAACACAACCTTTTGAACACCCGACTAGGGTTTTAACCCAGATTTCTCTGTCATAGACAGACGAATTTATTGCGATAATTACACCTATAATCACGAAATGAGCTCCAGAACCAATCGTTATCTACATGGGCGTTGTCCGCCATTGGGAGAACCAACTGAATTACACAATAAGCCGACTCAATCAGTGCTCACGTGTCTACAAAGAGAGATACTAGAATACAGCTGTGTCTATTGTTGGGAATCTATTTTTAAATATCTCGTTTAATGAGAAGCGTGTGTCGTATTTTGGTATGTTTATATCTAAGACATGACACAATAAAAAATATTAGAAAACATATATCGTTAGAAAAATTTAGCACCGTGTCTTACTACCCCCTCGGGTTTTATGATTGTTTACCAATTACGATAATGGTTTTAGGTATGGGGAAGATTATATATAGAAGAAGCGTACCATAATTTGCGTGAAGGAAGAATGTAAAACCATTAAAAAAAAATAAAAACTCAGTACACATAACCGAGATTCTAACCTCAATTTCATCGTCATCGGTAGTCTAGTCCACTGCGAGATCAGCACGTTAGAGCGACAAACTTTTGTTACCCTCCTAGATTTACAGGACATGGTGTGGAGTGGGAGGAGAGTTTAAATTAAATATTATTGTTTTTTGTTTAACTGGACCCTCAAAGGAAGAAGTATTGTGTTCGCAAAAACAAAATAAAAAACATCGAAAGCTAGATTTTGACAAATGCTTACGTTTCATGACCAACTGAAACAAAAAGTGTGGGTTTTGCTATGTCTGTATGTCTGTCTGTGTCTTGACCTAGGGCCGAAACTATTCTAATAATCTGGATACAAATTGGTAGCGAAGATTTTAATATCGTTTTCCTAATTTTTTTTTGAATCAGGTATCAAAACCCTAACAATAAGTGCGAGATTACTGAAGACCAAAAATTGAAAAGAAATAGATTTTGTGTAAGTCTGCACTAACGATTTTATCTAAATTTGGTGTCCAGGCAATTATATTTTTATGAAAATTACTTTTATGGTACATTACATCAGTGAGAATTTCAAATTTTATCATATATCCACAATCATTTAAGATGTAAGTTGAAGTAGAATTATATATATAAATAGTTCAACTTCAACTTACATCTTAAATGATTGTGGATATATGATAAAATTTGAAATTCTCACTGATGTAATGTACCATAAAAGTAATTTTCATAAAAATATAATTGCCTGGATACCAAATAGAGACCAAATAATCAGTTATATATATATTACTTGAAAGCTATTTTCATAAAACCAATAGCTTCTGAGCTATAAGGAAAATACAATTTTTAATTCATTGATTGTTATGCTCTTTGGTAAACTAAGAAATTTCTATTTTTCTCAATATGTCTGTAAAGTTTGTATTATTTTATATATGCTCTTTCTTTAAAAATGTATATTATTACCTTTCACAATTTTTACAAGTTTTTTGTTAATATCCATTTTAAGATAAAACAAAGAGAGAAAGTTTGTGCGGTTCATCGAACCATTTATATTAAACAATTATTGAATAAATGTTTCTCCAAAGTAGGCGTGTATGAAGAAGTTGCCACTTGTTTTTAGATTTTGTTTGATTTCTTCATTTTTGTCAACGTCACAGGCACAAACATAAAACTAAATTCCCATATATGTATACTATGAACCTTAATTTTTACCATTTTTAACTTTCTTATTAATTCATACTTTCTATTTTCAAATAATTACAAAAAAAAGATCACATTTCAAAACCATTTCATGACCTACAGTCTTAAAACCCTTGCTATAGCATATATACTGTTGAAAACCACTAAGGAAAAACACAACATACTCAGTACACTAGAATTAGACTTAAACTGGTCACACCCATTTCGGTGGTCATATCGTCTAAGGCGTCACTATCGCTGTAGACCATACTGCGGATGGCGGGAGAGATCGAGGTTAAAATATAGGTAGGGTGTACGGAAGGATGGATTTTACAAAATGGTTTTCCACTCTCCCACCACGAAAATGTGGGTAAACCTCCCTTAAACATAATCTTTTCAATCCCTACAACCATTATGGTAATTAATATATAATCGTATAAACAGAACGGGTAGTAAGACGCTGTGTGATTCAGTCACCAATCACCTGCAAACCAGTCTATGAAAACTTGTCTTTGATCTGCGTGTCCACCGATACGGGTAGCTTCGTAACTGAAACCAGACCTCCGCCTTTATTCCTTAGTCAGAAATTATCTATTCGCCCATTTCAAAAGTTTTTTACCCCTATCCGAAATGAAAAAAAACAAAACAAAAAACATCAACAAACCAACCATTCGATGCGGGCTAAGAAACTCGTACAATTAAACATTACCTACCAGAAGAACCAACTTAAAATGAATTTACCGCCTTTTGAAAATGAAAAATGTAAGACCTTAGGCTAATCAGGCGGTAATTAAGATAAGAATACCATGCGGGTTCCCTACTGTCAAAATACCTTTCTTGTTACCTGTCGTATAATACAGTATAATAGACAGAATAATTAACTGACCAAATTTAGAGCTCATTAATTGATTTGTGACTAAAGAAAGTATTTACTAACGCCCATATGGTAAAACTTTTGAAAAATGAATATATTAAATTCTATACTTCTTTACTCTTGAGAAATTAATATAACGTTAGCTATATATAGACTACCAAATAAGTTTTGAAACTATAACATTACAAATGTAAGCTTGGATACAAAACGTATAATATAGCTATGGTTTAAGATATAATAATGATATATTGCAGTGAGGTGGACTGAATATAACTAGCTCAACATAGGGATAGTTTGTAGTGAGGTGGACAGTATAGAGCTAGCTTGAGATAGAAATAGGTTGTAATTAGGTGGACTGGATATAACTAGATCAACATAGGGATAATTTGTAGTGAGGTGGACTGTATAGAGCTAGCTCGAGATAGGTAGGGTTTAATGAGGTGGACTGGGTAGAAATAGATCAAGATAAGGATAGTGTGTAATGAGGACTGGATAAAGCAAGCTTGGGTTAGGGATAGGTGGTGTATTATTGTATTTATGACAGTGACCTTGAGTTCTTAATAACCTAGAGTAATTTGGTAATACACACATCTATATATAAAATAATATGTATAGCTCATAAAAAGTCAATAAATAATTTTACTAACTTTATGATATTCACTTTAATCTCACTAAGAGATTTTAGCCCTCGTCACCTAAACCACCCCCAGTAACTCCTTTCATCAAAACTACCCCTAGGGCAAGTCCGGCCAAACACCGTGAGAAACTTAGCGTCTGCATCTCAACCGCGAAGAAAGTAGGGGATGTGGGTCAGTACCAGCGTCCCCATCGACGTCAGCGTCGGGGACGCTCGGCGTCGGTTTCACTCACCCCTTCACCTTTCCTCCAATCCTGTGTGTGTGTGTGTGTGTGTGTGTGTGTGTGCAAGGGAGCTTGAAGTCTAAGTGGATCAGGTCTTAGCTAAGATATATATCCGTAGCAGGTACGCTTGTGCCCCTTGGCGACAAATTAGGGTCACTGGCTCATACCGGCAGGATCAAACCACCCCACCCCCCTTTTTCCAAACCACTCTTTCACTTCCCTTGGAACCTCTTCACCCTTTCCTTCTCCCATAGTCCATGACCGAGCAAAACTTTACCCTTTCAAATCTTACTTTTACTCAAATTAAATCATGAACGGAAGTTCCTAATGCAATGTTTTATTTTCCTCGGTAGAACTTAGAAAGGAGAACAAGATATAGCAGATCAAAAAATTAAATAATCATAGAACCCCAAACCAATTATAAAATTTAAAATGAGAGCCACCTGCTTTGGTGGCTGAATTATCTAATGCGCTACTCTCATGTTAGACTAGACTGCCGAAGATGGGTAGATAGGGCTTAGAATCTCGGTTGGATATACTGGAGACATTTTTTTTCAAAATAGACTTCTTTCACCTTTTGTTAAAATTCGTGAACACGTCCTCAAAATATAAGCTTTATAATTTCTAAAAATAACTATCGCAATTAGTACATAAGCGTTTGGGTTAAGGTATTTCAAATTTTTCACTTAAACGAATTTGATTCAGATATCACGACTGATTCGGTAGATAGCCATCACGTATCATTATCTCTTTTCACTTATTCATGCGTCAATTCATGTCAATATTGATAAATATTATCAATACATATTGAGGATACAGGAGAAAAAGGGGGAAACTACAAGTTTTAAAACACATTTAGTTAGTGCTGCCATCTGTTAACCAATAATGAAGCCTTTCTCGTGTAGACCTACTTTATATTATGGTTATCTTTGTCGTATTTAAATTAATTACAAATATTACTTGGGGGCTTTATAGGGTTTGAGATATAAAAGTCGTTTATCTATAAAATGAGTGTGTTGGGTTTTGCTCCTATTTTCCCCTCTATCCTACATTACTAAATAACACTAATAATATAGTAAAATGTTATCAATTTGGATTACAAATCATGTTTGTGTTTTTCTAAAAGGCCCTTCCAATGCAAAATGGACTGCACTATATTACGTCTATGACTGATGCCTCCATAAAGGAGGCGTACATTTATAAAAAAAATAGCGTATACGTTGTAGACGAGTAATGTAGAGACATTTCATTTAATGGCAAAGCCTCTCTATAACTCCACGTTATTAAAGTAGCCGGCGCTGATGTAGCAGACAGGTGAGTCATCTGGTGGAGACACGTGAACTAAGCCCCTCGTGTCCAGTGAGGGCTGAAAAATAACGAGGATACAAGACCTTTTTTTTTGCATGCTTTCACATTGGGGGAAAAAAATAGATATATAATAATATAGCGGGAAAAAATGTTGTGTTTAATTGTTTTCGACAACGATACAATGCTTACAATATATTATGGTAGGAGTTTTTTTTTACGGTTTTTCCAGTCAATAGTGTTTATTTATTAATTAAAATAAATCTTACGGTGCACCACACAGAATTTATCTCTCTTTTATATTAAAATATATATTTACTAATAACTCGTAAGATTTGTGAAATGAAATAATAATGTATATTTATTTTGAGACCCTGCACCAAAGATCATAAATGAAATAGTATACACCGTTACTTACTTTATGACAGTAGGAACTAGGAACACTGTTACAGACAAATTGAGAAAATAAAAACTTCTTTGTCCATTAAAAGGAATAAGATTCAAATTCAGTTTCAGGTCTGAATTTAAAAAAAAGTTTTATAAAATATTTATTCGAATAAAATATATTTATTTTTAATAGTACTAAAACTTTACAATGCTAATTTATTCAATATCTCAAATAGTTGGGGAGAAATTATGAAATTTGGAAAATTAAAAAATAGATATATAATAATATAGCGGGAAAAAAATGTTGTGTTTAATTGTTTTCGACAACGATACAATGCTTACAATATATTATGGCAGGAGGTTTTTTTTTGAGTTTTTCCAGTTAATAGTGTTTATTCATTAATTAAAATAAATGTTACGGTGCACCATATAGACATTATCTCTCTTTTATCTTAAAATATACCTTTACTAATAACTCGTAAGATTTGTGAAACGAAATAATAATGTATATTTATTTTGAAACCCTGCACCAAAGATCATAAATGAAATAGTATACACCGTTACTTACTTTATGACAGAAAAATTGAGAAAAGAAAAACATAATTGTACATTAAAAAGAATAAGATTCAAATTCAGTTTCAGGTCTGAATTTTAAAAAAAGTTTTATAAAATATTCGAATTAAAATATATTTAATTTTAATAGTACTAAAACTTTACAATGCTAATTTATTCAATATCTCAAATAGTTGGGGAGAAATTATGAAATTTGGAAAATTATCCCCTATTTAAAGTATCTTCAAAGTCATTTTCATTTTAAAAAAAATGAGAGTTTCCATCTGGTTAATAATTATTAATAGTGTCTATATATAAAATTAAATCAAAATAGAATAAAAGAGAATTTCAAGAAAATCGATTTTTTTTATCTTTTGCCTTTCATTCAAACCACCTCTAAATTTTAGGGTTAAATATCTAATTTCAATCATTTATGGGGGGAACTTAAGAAAATCCCAGATACAAATTTTCAGCCTAATCGGTAAAATAGTTCCGGCTCTAGCCTATGGTATAGAAAAACAGACAGACAGAAAGACAGAATTGATAAAATTACATTCTTGGTTTCAAGGGATTATGGGACGACATTTTTCAAAATCTCGAGTAAGATTTTTTTTGACGATCACAATACTTTCCCTCCGAGTTGTCGAGAGAAACCAAAAAGATAATCAAAGTTCAAAAAGGGAAATTCCAATGATGATGCATCAAATAAACTTATTTTGATTTAAAAAAACAAACTATTTTCCTACTATGCGGTAAATCTACTATAGAGGCCTATTGCGATTAGCATATTTTACTAACCGTAAACAAAAAAATATATATCTAGACTAGCCATATACCACATGCATCATCTGCCTTCCGGGAACAATTAATTATTTATGGACAGGTAGAGAGTCTCCATTGTGAATTGATTTAAAGCTAATTATTTTTCAACATCATTATTATAAATTACTGTCTGACACGTCCAAATCATTTCATTTCCAAATTAATTGAAATTATATTATTTGTAATTAAATAATAAATATATTAATAGCAAGAGCTATCCGTTTTAATTTAATGCTAGTCAATTCCATTTATTTAGATAAAACTGTTGATTTTAAAGGAGGTATATTCCATTATATGTATTTTAATTTAAAAAAACTCTATGCATTAATTCCTACAGTTCATCCAGTGTATTCGGCAATTAATTACACAAGGTGTAAATGGGCTCTGTATATAATGCACCCAAATTTATAATGAGGGGGAGTTAAATCCATTTAGAAAAAAAAAACACTATCAATAAACCAATTTTGGATTCCAAACCGATCTATCAGCCTCCAATCAGTAGATAAGCTAAACGTATAGTTCATCATGTCCGCCATTTATTCGTGTCACTATTTCACAAATTTTAAAACAAGTCTTTTAATTAATTACTTTAATATATGTGACAGGGAAGAGGGAGATAATAAACTATTTATTGAAGCCTAATTGATTAGAAAGAAGATGGAATATCCTCAGCAAAAGTCACATTTGGTGGGTTCACGTACTAGACATCAATCTCATATATTATGGCTTATCTGTAATAGAGAGGTCATGGCTTGAATCCCGATTAAGTGTATTTAATGTGTTTTTTTTACTAAATGATTTCCTTATCTCCCTCCATGAAAATGACAAAACATATAATATTTATTGTTTATTTTTAATCCTAAACCCATAACAATAATGGAATGTCTATAATCAAAAACTATTTGTAAGACGCTGGGTAGAACGACAAAGAAAAATACTTATATTATGTTCAACACAATCAGCTAAGATGCTAGTATTAACCACTCTGTCACATATATTGTAATCCAGGTGTTCTATACAGCGTGATCACCGTTAAGAATGCAACCAAATTTTTAAAATATACAGTACGTAATTGCTCTAAATCAATGAAGATTTTTTTTAAATACACTTCACCAATACTTTCTCTAAAATAGATTAGGAAACTATAGATAAATAAGCTTAGTGTATTTCGTTGAGATTCAAACTACTGCCTCTATATTAAGAGTCGTAGGTGACCTGGCGGTCTAAGGGTAAGGTGTCAGACTTCTGTGCTGGCGGCCGGGGTTCAATCCTTGGTCCCGGCACAAATTTATCTGATTACCAAACCCTTCCTTCACCTCTGACAAGACATCTTGTGAATGTGTGGAATGCCAGGCCTCCACCATGGTTCGGATTCCACGTTAAACTGTAGGTCCTCCATTTCATCTCACAATCACCCTACCATTACACATTAGCGTAAGTGCGTACAACCCGAACGGGTAGTAAGACGCGGTGCTAATAATAATAATAATAATAATAATAATAATAATAATAATAATATATTAAGAGTCCAAATGACCAAAAATAAAACATTTTCTCATCATGTTGAAAATGTCTGTTAAGATACACACAACTGGTTTGCAGGTGTCTATTCACATCAATAAACTATGTTATTAATACTAATCGTTAAAGGAACATTATTACAATTATTTATGTTATAAATTACTTATTTAATTAAAGAAATGTTTATTATTTTATCAAATCTCAAACAAAGGATGTTAAAAAAATTTTACTCACGTATAACAACTGCTTTGTTATTTGAAATGAGGACCAATTTGGTAAGTTAAAGATAAACGAAACATCTCTCAGTATTTAAAACGTGATGAAAATCTTTTATTCATTCAACGTTTTCACAGTTAATTCATACTCATTTCTCAATGTCAAAAAAAAAATTGCTGATAAAAGTCTTACCAAATACCATGTTAATAATCTAAAACACATTCACAGGGTTGGTAATAAAAAAGACTAAAAAAAACGAGAGAGGGTAAAACCTACTCTGGTTAATTTATGAGGTGTCTCATTATTAAATTTACTACTCAACCTCATCCCTCTTTTTTTTACATATCTACGTAAACCACTGAAGCCCGAATGCGTACCGCAAATTATATCTTATATTTGCATGCAAATTTCTCTCCCCAAAAGGTTTTTTATTACTCAAAAAGTTATATTTAATATTTTGTATCAACTTTTAGTTTTGCGGGGGAAAAAAAAAAGTTTTGATAATTGTTTTTGTTTGGGAATTTCACCAAACCTTTTTACCTAATTTCACATACAAAAGCGAGCTCTTTTCATTTATATTTATTTAACTGTAGTGGTCGTATAAATATTAGAAAAAAAAATTTAAATAGTTGATACGTGTAGCAATTAATTAGTGACATAATTAACAATTTATATAAAAGTGTTTAGTTTAGTGTGTTTTGACAAACAATAATATTTTGCCTAATTATAACTGTTTGTAAAGGAAGAAAATTTTTATTAGGACCACGTCTTACTTCCCATTCCAGCTGTACGCACATATACTAATAACGCTACTGTGTTAAGGATGAGGAAGTTTGAACTCAAAAGAAATGTATCCACGTACGCGTGGAAGGAGATTGGAAAACCATATAGAAAAAATTTCAGTACATCCTACCAGGATTTGAACACAAGTCTCCACTTTATTAGCAGTCTAGCCTATCGCGAGAATGATACCTAATACCTAGAGTAGACAACCGTATCACCAATCGCCACAAGTGGCGAATCGGGCATAAGAATATGGTGAATTTGAGTTTTCCAACTCTCACATTAAATGAATCTTACCCACCTTAAGAGGTCAGATGGTCTTAGTTGCCACTCTTGCACTGGAACTAGACTGCTTATAGCGAGAGATTGAGGTTCAAATCTCGGTGTGGTGTACTGAAGTTGATTTTCCGAAATGGTTTTCCACTCTACATCCCCGCAAATGTGGGTACACTTCCTACAAATAAACATTTCTCATCTCTAAAACCGTTTGCATAATTAGTACGTAAGTGTCTAACCTGAACATGGAGTTAGCTAGCTATACGTGGTGCTAAAAGGAGTAATAATAATTAAGGCTCGATGTAGCGGCCTTGAAACTTTATATCTAGCCTTCTCAACAGAAAACTACAGTATCGGAGTCTTTTAATGGCCATTTCACCTCTTTCAAAATATTTTTAATATTCATTAGGATATTTTGTTGTTTTTTAGTACAATTTGAAGAATTGATCACGGATAATTGGTGAATAAGATGTTACATGTAAGTAGAGATATGAGACGGAAAATTTTCCTAAAACTTTTCTGGAAAATTAGCCAAAATGAAAATTTTTAAATTATTATTTCTATAAAATAATTTCAACTGGTTAAATTGAACTAGATATCCCAAATATCAACGTTTATAGTTAAGATTATTTTCTCTCAAGAGTGGTAAAACCAGAAACAGCCCCAAACGCGTTCCGATAACACCTACTAGTTATTAAAGATATGTATTGATTACAGCGCTTAGTGGCTGAACTTGTCACTCAGGTTGCGGTCCCACATCTATTTACTAGTTGCTTATCGACACTTTATTTATTATTATTATTATTATTAGCACCGTGGCTTACTACCAATTCGGGTTATTCGCACTTACGCTAACGTGTAATGGTAGGGAGATTGTGAGATGAAATGGAGGACCTACAGTTTAACGTGGGATCCGAACCACGGTGGAGGCGTGGCACTACACACATCACAAGTTGTGATTAATACACGTCTTGTCAGAGGTGAAGGAAGGGTTTGTGACGGGACCTAGGATTGAACCCCGGATCCCCAGCACAGAAGTCTGACACCTTACCCCTAGACCACCAGGTCACCGTTATCTTTACTTTATCATCAATATGTTAAATAAAACTATTTTAATGTTGGCCCAATATTTGTCTTCCTTCCTATCCTCCGTGCTTCCTATACACCCCTCCTTCACCACCATGCCTCCTCCTCCCTTCTTATAAAACCCACTCGTCTCTTAATACACCATATTTTTAAGTATAATAAGTTCTAGGTTCCACCCCTACAATTTAACCCCTCCACTGCAAGCCACCATTGCAGACAATTTCAGAATCCAAACTTACTGGAAAATTCTCATCTCTACCTACAAGTAGAATATTATAAGAATACAAAACAGATCAGTCCAATCCAAAGAAAATACTGAGAATCTCGTTTGATAAGATTATATTTAATCTCAGCAATCTCCTTTAATCTCAAATACCGTAGTCAATTAGTATAAAGTACCATACTGTCTCCATTCGCGTTGACAGTTTTTAAAACCAAATTATAAATTAATTCAAACAAATTAAATATGTAAATAAATCTCTTATATTAAAGCGAGCTCGTAAAGTAGGCTGGAATTTAACACGATGACAATATTTTTTTAAATAAATAAAAGATTAGTTTATTATATTCGTTTGGTTTAATTTTCTACAAACAGTAATATCAAAAGTTTTTTTGTACATATGCTATGGGCTTTGAATACTTTCAAAATTACTTTTTCAATTTATTTCAGTTCAAATGCAGCTAGACTCAGGAAATAAATTCCAAATAATGTTAAGATTACTGTGCAAAAGAAATTTAATTAATCGTGTGTCTATTGATGACATATTATATTTAACTGGTACAAAAATCTTTATTGTTGTAAACATTTAAAACATATTTTCTTTAATTCATGATCCTTGCCACCACCTACTTAAGAGCCGATTTTACGATTATTTAACCGGAATATTAGAATACAATACTACGCTAAACAACAACACCTATCAAATTGTGGTTCTATAACTCCACCTTACAACAGGGGAGTAGCGATCATCTTAGTAGATTTTCTGAATTTTTAAATATATTTTTTATGGTAAAACGTATTTACTTCTCACGTTCATTATTTTTTAATCAAGATATACTAATTAAGCCTCATCATGATATGATGACTGGTCCGCGCTGTATTACGTACTTAGGTTAAGAGTTATCCTGTGACTAAGACGGACTTTTAAGGTGTGAATGTAGGGTACGTAAGAAAAGGTAAGTGTTTTTCTGTTTTTATAACAAAACTTTTTTTTTTGCTAAAAAAAAATCTCTCTCCACTAGAAGCATAGAGTTTAATTTTCTTCACATGGTGATATCAACAGTTGTTGAATATCTTGCATAGCAACATTAGATGAGAAATTTTTAAATGAATAGGAAGGAAAAGTTGTCATTAATTTACAGGACACCCTTGACACATATTCAAAAACTGTTGTTATCACCATATGCAGAAAAATAAACTATGTTTGTACTGGAGAAATATTGTATTTATTTAGAAGCAAAATAAAGTTTTGATATAAAAACTGAAAAAACACTGGTCTTATCTGGTGTCCCCTACAATTCCACCTTAAGAGATTGTCCCGGACACAACGAGTAGGGTACGTAAGACACAACTATATGAAAGTAGTTTAGACATAATTTGTTTAAAGCCATGAAACCAAGAAGATGAAATCTAGTTCCTCTATTCTCTAATCAATGCAGACGAGTGACGTTTTGAGTATCATAGCAGTGTTCGAGACCCTTCTCGTAACGTTCAAGCGT
>CABFOW010003204.1:0-79744 GCA_902141385.1 Timema californicum
TCCCCGCACCACCCCCAGGCCAGAAGTAGGACTACCACTCCCACCCCTCCCCCAACCCAACAGACATCCCATTGTTATGCAAATGTGTGTTATCGGACCTGCATATGTACCCTACTATGAACATATTATCAAAGTGTGAAGCCAACATATAGTGTTATTATTAACACCGCGTCTTACTATCCATTTGGGTTATACGCACTTACACTAATATGTAATGGTAGGGTGATTGTGAGATTGAATGGAGGACCCACAGTTTAACGTACAATCCAAACCACGGTACTGGCCAGGCATTCCCCACATTCACAAGTTGTGATTAATACACGTCTTGTAAGAGGGGAAAGAAGGGTTTGGAAATTAGATAAATCTGTGCTGGGACCGAGGATTGAACCCCGGACCCCCAGCACAAAAGTCTGACACCTTACCTATAGACCACCAGGTCACCAACAGAGAGTCTTTACATGATTATCTAATTTTTCATATAGCATATCTCAATAAAGGGCATGATGACTTAAGGAATCTCAAACTCCCAACAGATATGTTCACACACACATCCTAGAAACATTTATTGAACAGTTTCTTTATGTGAAACACAAAGAAGATATTGTAAATAGGAAAAGCATAGAATAAAATAAGGATAATATACCTTCATTGGCTTAAGTAATGCAAAATGTACAAGTTATTTTGCACAAAGCCACCTCCTTAAAGTTAGAATCTACAATCACTTGTAATGGACTGCAAAGAAGAATATTTAATGTTTAGGGAAACCGACGCAGAGAATATAGAACGTATTACACCAATAATCTCATCTCGTTGAGTGAACTTCGGAGGTTTGAGAACTTGTGACCTTAAGCTGATTTTTATCCGAATTAAATGTAATAAATTAACTTTGATTTGACATATTTCTACGAATCTAGACTCTTGTCTCAAAAGTAATATTTATAGCGTGTTCCATTTTGAAACGTTGAAATAATGTAAGGATTTATAAGTAGTTTTAATGTTGAATAGTTGTGATTGTTTTACAACAACAACAAAAACAGCAGTTTGGCTTAAGCTTTAGGTTAACAACTTTTGCTTTTAAATAGTAGGTTTTTATAAAAGGTATGTTTCAATTAAGTATTTAGCTCTTAAAGTGTGGCAAAAGATAAAATATGTAGTGGTATCTAACTAAACACTTCATAAGAATGTATAAATATAGTTTATAGGTTAAAAATAAATACAATATTCAAATAATGGGATATTTTGACTGTATGAACTCGAAAATTTACATAAGTGGCCAATGTAATATTTACTACTTTTTGCTTCTTAAATTGTTATCATTTGACTCCATAGTGTCATTGAGCCTTTAGTTGAAAGTAGTTTTAAGAATGTCTAGAAATGTGCTGGCACCATTGAAGAGTATAAGATTATGATTTGTGCTCATCTTTAAGTAAATAGACAATTTTTACTTTATTTCGACACCTTGAAGAGAAAAGTAATTTCCCCGTAAAAAAAAGTCCAAATTTTGATAACTGTCAACCCCCCGAAACCGAAAATGTTTTTTTTTCATACCGTCTGCCTGTGTGTCTATATCTAGGCCTAGAGCCATCACCAATTTACTGATCAGGCTAAAACTTAATATTGTATATGGTTTTTAAAAGGTTCCCCAGAGGAGAATTTTGAGTTAGATATCTTACCCTAAAATTGAGGGTAGTTTACTTCAGGTAAAAAAGCAATAAAACAAGCTATCTAGAAATCCAATGTAACGATTTTTATTAAATTTCGTATATGGACATTGTTTATCATTATAAACAAATGGCAATCCTAATAACTCCATGAACATAATTTTAAAGTTAATTTATATAAGTAAATATTGCCAGATTTAATCATATATTTCCATTATTTGAGACCCATTATTGTAAGGTTGTAAAGAAATTAAAATTAAAAAAACCTTTACTCGAAATATATTTTTATAAAACCAATAGGGGGCTCTCCATAAATTACTTAAGAATTTTATCCCCTTTTTTTGAGCCCCACTTCCCCTCAAATCTCCCTACTTAAGAGATCGTAAGATTTTTCGTTCCCCCCTCTCCTTTTACCGATTGTAATTTTCTTGCGATTTGGTAAATTATTTTATTTTAGAAAAAAGGATTGGTGATGAGAAATTATAGAATTCTTATTGCAGTAAAATTAGGTGTAACATATCATAAATAAATGATATTTTATAGTTATGTTTAGCTGTGTACGTCTATAGGCTACGATTCAGCACCATCTGTCATCGCTAGGCGCAACCTTTTTGACTGCGCGTCTGTAGAAGTGTTTTTTTTTAGATTTTGTCTCACCATAAACATGGATAAACTCCTTAGTTAAGTTCGATTCTGCCCACCCCTACGAAAACGAAAGAAATTACTGATCACCCCTATCCCCAAAATAATCCTTACGTATTTCTTGAATGGTCCCTAGCTTCAGAGCTATTTGTAATTTTTTTTTAATGGAGGTCTCGAAAAACGGGAGTTTATTATTATGCTTTTTGATGAAAATATGTAAAATATTAATAATGAACAATAAGTTTCTTTAATTTATGCCTCTTTGTGGAATGTGATGCTCATTTTTGCCATCATATTTCTGCAAACATATATATTATCTGGTTTCACAAATCTTTCAAGTTTTAAATAAATGTTTCCATTTTTAGACAAAGTAAAGAGAAAGTCTGTGTGGTGCACCATACTATTTATTTATTGAGGTAGGCCTAATTATTAGTCTTAGTAATATGACCACAAGTTAATATTATACAACTTAAATACTTGTTTGTAATTTCTTCTTTATTAAAACATTATTTCTCACTTAGTGGATACCAAAACTGATATCATAGAATAACTATCTTTTGAAAACCTTTATCTACAGTTAATCTCTACCAAATAGTCCATTTCAACTGCAATTTGAAAATACTTTATCTAAATACTAGAAGTTTAAAGAACAGATAAGAGGATTTATTACATTTTCACTCTTATATTAAACTAAATACTGATTTAATAATACTAACACGAGTGTGTATATACGGGGATGAGACATTATTGCTTAAAATTTCAAACTGCAGGCCAATTTTTCCTGTAGAGACAATAAATAATGTAAGAGTGTTTGTGGTTTTGTTAGAAGAGCTTAATGATTTCAAACATGGACATTTGAAATTTTTAGTAAAATTTCTTTTTTGGCTCTAGACTAGAGATAGGACCGAATTTTAAGAAATACATCAACCTGTAAGAGATGTAAAAGGGAGTTCAAAAGTTTTCAAAATTCACAGACCGGGAATTTTTTGAACTAGTGGACATAAAGGCTTGTAATTTAAAATAAATGTTTCTTTATAGAATTGGGTAGGAAATTTTTAGGGTTTTTCAAATTTAATTACCTTAAGTGGTGTGAAGGGGATAAAGGGGGCAGTAAATTTTCTGTCCTCCAATTAAGATGAAATTTTATATATAGGGGTTTATTGGGTCGCATAATACTAATATGAAACTAATCTATTTACGGCATCCACACGATGGCTCCCGATGTGCGTTGGTAAAAAAGTGTGTTCAAGACTTCCAAAACTAATATAAATAAATACTTTCCAGGGTGATAGAAGATTGAAATTTTTCAGACAACTAATGGGATCACTCCAAATAATTATAAAAGTATGAACATTTTTGTTTAGTATGTGGGACACTGGGACATAGGGAAGGGGATATAAACAGAATAAAAACCTTTTATGTGTGCTAGCAGATTTAAATTTGACACTCGTTTAGGAGTACAACTCCTAATAACCAAATAAGTCTTAAAATAAGAATTTCTAAATTATAGAAAAATGAGTTTAAATATTTAAAAACTTACAGAAACAACTAACTCCCAGTATGGTAGAAAATTGAAATGTATAAGTAAAGTATAGAGGCATGTCAAATTACTATAAGTCGGTACTTTTTTAATTTTAAATGGGACCCTGGGAAATAGGGTAGGGAGCGGGGGGAGAAAGGGGTTATAAAAATAAAAATAGCTTTTAGCTTTGATAGAATATTTAAATTTGGCAAGTAGGTAGAATGGCCTTTCAAAATAACCAAATAAATCTTAATATTTGAAATTTATAAGTGGGAGTTGAAGAAATGGTAGGGGAAGAGGGCGGGCTCAACATTTACAAAAAATAATACATTCAACTACTTCTCTGTTTGGTAGAGACCTTAGGTTCGTTATATTATTCTAAATAAACAAACCAATGTGAAAATTTTAAATTTTAAATTTAAATTATGAGAAATAGGGAGGAGGAAGCTACAGCTAGAAATATATTTTGAGATGAGGTTAAAAATTTAAATTAGAAAGACAGGTAGAAATGAAACTCCAGATATCCAAATGAATGTTATCATTTAAAAATTCTCAAAGTTGTTTGGAAAAGTGGGTTTATTGGTTGAAAACTTACAAAACTATTCGAAACAACCTCATTTCAGTGTGGTATAAAACTAAAATTCTGCATACAGGCAATAATATCATTCCAAACAACTATAAAATTCGTAAACCTTTAAAGTTTTTAATGGGAGTCCAGGAAAAAAAGTGGAATTTATATAAAAAAAAAGTATAGTAGAAAGTCTACATTTTGCAAGCTGGCAGAAGTACGGCTTCAGATAACCAAATAAGTCTTACATTTGAGATTTTGAAGTGGAAGTGATAGTTATTGGGAGGGGGAGGCTAAAATTTTCAAAACCAGTGGATAAAATACTTTTATGTGTGGTATAAAACTGGAATTCATCAAGCAGAGATAGGAACCACCTAAATTAACAATAAAGTCTGAACATTTTAAATTTTAAAATGAGATTATAGGAAATAAGGAAGGAGAGGGTGGGGGAGGGGTTAGGGGTGTACATTTAGTAGGTAGAAAATTTAAATTTATCAAGAATGTAGAAGGATAACTTCAAATAACCAACAATACATTTTAAATATTAGTTATTTCTTAGGAGGCTGGTGATATAGGGGGTCTCGAATTTTTAAAACTAAATGACTTAACTACTTATCAAAGTGTTAGATGATTGACTTAAGTCAGGCGGGCTTAAGGAACAACTCAAAAAGTATCATGGCCTGAATAATTAGATTTAAAAATGAAGGCTCGGAAAATAGGGAAGGATTGCCCCCACAAAATATTTACAAAGCTATTTAAATGCAATTTTTGTAGATATAAAAGCTTGAAA
This sequence comes from Timema californicum, assembly GCA_902141385.1. Lineage (NCBI taxonomy): Eukaryota > Metazoa > Arthropoda > Insecta > Phasmatodea > Timematidae > Timema > Timema californicum. The sequence continues at coordinate 5,184 of CABFOW010003204.1, forward strand.
TGTTGACACGCAATTTGATAATAAAACAGGTTTGAGTCGATAGACAGGGATACATTGTTCACATTAATTCATTTAAAAGGTTTCTCATATAATGCTGATATGGTCATGACAGATATTCAACAAATGTTAATACCACCAAGTGAAATAAATTAAGCTATATATTTCTACTGGAGCTATATTTATATATTTTGGCCTAAAAAATATGTTGATAAAAAAACTGCAACCGTGGCATTTTCTCACGTTTCCTACACTCTTGAACAAATGTAATTTCAAAATTGAAGCCTGGGAAATGGTAGCGCTTAAAATGTATACATCCAAAATAGAACATTCTTTACGATGTGGTTAGGTTCAAATTTAGTAGCCACGTAAATATCAAATAAGATAACCAAATAAGTCTTAAAATTTCGAATTGGAATTGTGGAAGCTAAGGAGGGTTAGGGGGACAGATGCGTTTGTAAATGAGAATAAAATTCCATCTTTCCAAAGAAAATACACTGTTATGCATGAAAGAAAATTTAAATTGGCCAATTTGATAAAAGGAGCATCCCATATAACCATAAAGGTCAGAAAGTATGGAATTTGAAAATTTACTGCTGGGATATGGGAGGGGCCTCTAAAATTTCCTAAGCTATAAAAACTTGATATATTCCAAATGCGGGTACACTTTATACTATTTAAATCTCCCTCATATCTAGCACAATAGCGTAATTATTAGTATATAAGCGTTTAACTCGAACGAGTATTAAGGCACAGTGCTAACAAAAATAACAAAATAGAAAATGTTATTGATGTTGACAGTAAAAAAAACCTATTTTCTAAAAGGCTTTTTTTTATAAAAATTGGGCTGTAGTAAAACATTTGGAACACTAAATTTGTAAAAGCAGAGTAAAAAAATCTAAAGTACTAAAAGTAAATCAACATACAAACAAAAGTCTATCTTAAAGTGGCTATATTAGATTTACAAATACATAGCTATTATCGCATATCTAGGAGGGACATAACAATTAAAATAAACCAATTCCAGTGACATAACTTGGTGACCATGATTATCTTTGGATAATAATGATGCTTCATATTTAATATGATTCTGTAAAAGAGTATATTATTTAATTTATGCCCGTTGGTGAAATGTGATGCTCTTTTTTTCAATTATGTTTCTATGATCGTGCTTCGGTAAAGTTTGCATTGTCATTGGAGTGCCGGCCTGCGATTGCGCTCTTTTGTGCACTCAGATTCTAGACTAGGTAATATTTTATATCAAAGATTTTGTATTTGTTAACTTCCATAACTGATTTGTGTTTGCCATGGTTAGCTTAGGATTGTACACGAAGGAACTTTCAAAATTATGACAGCTGGATGTTAACCAATAAACCAAGAATGCTATAGCTGAATACGTTAAAACTCGATCTGGTACATTACGATGTAAAAGTGACCAAAATAATTTTAAATATAAAAATGCCCAAATTTGTTTGACACATATTTGAATCAAATTTATGTTAAATATTATTTTTACATTATTATTGTATTAATTATTTGATGATAGTGATCATAATTTTGGTTTCAAACCTATCTAGACTATATAATCAGAACATCTTTTCTTTACTTTAGTAAATAATTTATATACCAAACACTTTATAACTATAGCTGTGATTAAAACAATATTTGGGTACAGCGAAGAATTAATTTTTTTATATACATTGTATTGTCAATAATTTTACTCAACTTACTAAACTCTTTTATTGTGATATAAATATTTATTTTTTATGAAAATCTGCAATTATTTATTGTATGAAAATAGTGTTCTATTATAGTAAAATAATCTTATACTTAAAGAGTTTTCAGTGTAATTTTATTTATATTTATTTCTATTCCCCTTTACTAAAATTAATAGATATTTAATTGTCCATTGAGACGCGATGTGTTGGACAAGTATAATTTGACCAAACATTATGAGCGATTTGTTGTGTAATCCTAGTGAGATAAGCTTCATTTTTAGACTTGACTTTATTAAAAACTGATTTTTTAACTCTCATTGAACATTAGTATAAAATAATAATAATACTTAGTATCGCGTCTACTACCCTTTCGGGTTGTATGCTTAAGTACTAATTACACTAATAGGCTAGGATTTGAGAAGGTTGGATATAGAGGACGTAAACCTTCATTTGCGTGGAGGGAGACCGGAAAACCATTTAGGAAACCCAGTAGAACCAAGCTATATTTGAACCTAAGTCTCCCCATCCTCGGCAGTCTAGCTCAACACGAAACTAGTGAGTTATCTAACTATGCCACCGAGGTGGGTATTAGTATAAAATAATGTTGAATATAATCATTCCAGTGTTTAAAATAAGGGGGTATTGCCGATACCAAATATATACATAGGAAGCTCTTTTCATTGTATTTTCCATGCTTTTATCTTATTTTTTTTTTAGTTTATAAAGTAGCATATTACTTGTATATTTTGTTTGTATTAATTTGACAACAACATGTAAAAATAAATGCAACCTTTACAACATAAATATTTAATTTTAATTACTGATTTATTTTGTGGGCCGTGTTTTACTTCCTATTAAAACTATCCACTTATTTACTCCAACGGATAAGGAATGAGTAAGTTAAAATATTTGGGCAAGTACCCGTATTTGCGTTGAAGGAAAATTATAAGCATATTAGGAAAATACATCCTCAGTACACCCGATCGGGATTCGAACACTGACATCCCAGTTATTTGCAGTCCAGTCTAACGAAGAAGTGAATCCTAAAGAAATGTGACCGCAGAAGCTGGTCACAAAATATATAATATTTCATTTTACAAGTGCATTTCTAGGACTGCGTGTCACTTACGTTTAAACTGTAGAAGCATTGACATTGTATATTTGAGTCCAATACTCTCAATTGTTTGATAAGTTTTGTCAATGAAATGGGTTTGAGACAGGGGGTAAGGGATTACCGCTACCTGGACTAATGTACTCGGAGAGAAGGCAGCACTTAGCTCTAAGCTTGTCTTTCTCATGAGGAACACTTTGCAAGTGAGTTGTTTTAAAGAATTCTCACTTGGAAGCTCTGTTATCACTGGCTATTTTAAGTTCTACCTGATTTGAGGGGCGCAACAAATCTTCCGTAAGGCTACGTATCTGTTATTTCTTTGACTGTGTTCTGGGTGCATAGCTCCTATGCAACCAGTTGTATACGCATGCTTGAATAGCTGTATTCTCCCGGCGCTGTACGTTAAAACTTTGAACACAGTTTAATGGTATAAACATAGTTCTCCGGATTTAAGAGTAAGTGTATAGGGATTTTGTAATACATTTAGTCCAAAGAAATAATTTGTGTAGTTTTGGCTATGATTTTCCGAGCACCTTTTATATGCATTTCATGTTATTACGAGTACAATTTACCCGGCTTGGTGGCGTGCTGGTTTTTTGTTAAGCTAGACTGCTGAGGACTGGGAGATCAAGGTTTGAATCTCAGTTGTGTGAACTGGGGGTGGTTTCCTAAATGGTTTTCTACTCATACTCCACACAAATGTGGGCTCACTTCCTCTAAATTCAAACTTCTCAATTTCTAACTCATTAGTGTAGTTAGTACTTAAGTGTATAACTCGAATGGGTGATAAGGCGCCGTGCTAAATTATAATAAAAGTACAATATGTTAATTTTATAGTGCCTATTGTTGCCTATACGATTAGTTTTTGGACTATTTTTTTTATATATATATATAAGTGACCAAAATAATATTAAATATAAAAATGTCCAAATTTGTTTGGTATATATATATATATATATATATATATATATTCGTATATATACCAACGCGGTTATTTTGGCGTAGGCCTATCTCTTTTTCATACGGTATGGTTTTTCTGGTGGTGGTTAGTTGTGGTATACATGTTTGGAGTATGTTTGAAATTATCTCTGAAAATGTAACCCTCTTTACTACTGAAAATCTAGAAAATTATTTAATGATCAACATCATATAGACCGATTCAGTGATCTATTGCGCAAAAACGACATTCAATAATTAGACTGGTCTACCGATGATGGAGAGATTCAAATTAGAATTTGGTACAGTCTACTTAAGGTTTTTTTTTACTAAAACGTTTTTCACACTCCTTCAATGCAAGGGTTGATACAGTTACTCTGAATTCCACCTTCCTAACCCCTAACATTTTAGATCAAGTATTACAAAATATGATACAGTCCGAATAAATGTGAGCTATGATGCTAAAAACAACAACGTAAATGGACTGTTGCCAATGAATTAATAGATAAAATCAAATTTTACATTGTATCACTACTTTTATCCAGCACCAATATTATTTCTAATTTAATGTCAATACAATAATCAACTTGTCAACAATTGACCAGAATATTTCAACAACTCTATGTAACTTTCTTCCTCACACACGATATATTTGAAAATTTAATTAGTACGACGCTTCTCTTGTATGAATAAAACTGACTCCATGACAATCAAGAAGTTTGCGTGACTCATAATAAGGTATATTTGACACTTTATCAACTCTAATACACCTCCTAATTAATAAAAACAAATTAATAAAATAAAGTATATCTCATTGTCTCTTTCATGGACTATAGAGTTAATTGATGGATTATTACCAAACTTTGGAATTATTATGGGCACCCACCATATTCTATACATTAGCCCTATTACAGAAATACATCCTTTGGGTTTAAATTCTTTCAAGCAATTTTAAGATAAACAAATATGAAATAAACATTGATGAATTACAAAGATAGGGAATTGCACCAAACATACTTTTTCTATATCTCAAAATAGATACATTTACTTAAAGCTTATATGATATGGGCGAGGAATAATAAAAATGGTTGCAGAAACACTTTACCAAAGAGCATAAATAAAATAATATATACTTTTACAGAAATATTGAGAAAAGGTGACTTGCCTTATTTACCAAAGAGCATAACCATCCAATTCAATTTCAGTATTCTTTTAAAATATCTTATCTTATGTATTATAAAATATTGGTTTTATGATAGAAAAAAAATAATATAATAGCTTTTTATTTTTAACACTAGTACAATTTTTCAAATATTTTAAGTTATTTCTTGTCTGAAATATTTGCGGATATATGATCAAAATTTGGAATTTCCGCATTTGTAAAGTACCTATAAAGTCATTTTGGTGGAAAAACGAGAATAGCTTTTGGTTTTTAAATCCTAACAATGTATAGACAACAAATGTATTTAAAATTGTTAGATCGTATTTCGAGAAAGTCAATTTGATCTATTTTTGCCATTCAGTAAAATACCTTGATTTTATGGTCAGATATATAATCTCAAAACTCCCTCTGGGAAACATTATGAAAATCTTGTACACCAATTTTTATTCCGATATTCAAAATGCTTTAGGCTTTAGGACACACTGATGCATGGTTAGATGGCTTCGTGGTGACCACTCCTTAGGTTTCAGGAGGTCATGAAACGTCAAAATTTAACAAAATATTGAGTTACATTTTTATGTATATCACGAAACTTAACTTTCCGTAGGGTCAAGTGAAAGAACATATTATAGTAAATTTTTCTAATAGTTCAACATTTACAGTTCCATAATTATATAAAGTCTTTTAACATATCATCCTACTGTTACGCTTGGGTATGAGCCGTCAAAGGACCAAGCAATTGGGAAGGACTAATTCATTAAAAAGTACGAACTGATGGAAAGGACTAGAATACTGAAAAAGACTAGTCTACTGAAAATGACTTATATACAGAAACTTCAATAGTAAATCATATTTGCTACAAAACTTTCGGCTTCATATTTGCCATCAGAGATAATGTGTGACATGTTATCAGAACTTTGAATAATAAATATTTTGTTGGGATATGAAAAAATGCCATATCATTGATTCTTAAGAGAGTACATGGAGTTTATTAAACTGTACCCGTGCTATGAATACACCAAATAGCTACCCATTTAACCAAGCATGCATAAGGTCTGATCTAAATACTATACATATAGAAGGTATGATTGCTTATACCTTACCTCTAAATGATCCACTAAGCGACGAGAACAATACAGTTATATTTTAAACAAGTTTTGGTCCCCTTGAAAATTAAAGAATATCGTAAGGAAAAGCATTGAGGGCAAAGGACACACAGTAAAGTTATATTGAGCAGAAGTTATTTTATTTTCGAGTAAAAAAAAGGAGTTTGTACATTATTTACAAAAGGTTGTGAGGAAAGAAGTCAAGATCGTCACCAAATGACATATGTTGTTGACTTGACGATGCACACCAAGTTGTCGTCATGACGTCGCACTCGGGCTAACTAATAGCGCGAGTGAACTCCTTCATGACTTGACAACATCGCTTCTGGTCGTAGCGTATCGTAGATCCCGGGTCGTATTAACAAGGTCATCATCTACTTCCTGAGTTGTCCTCCTCGGGGTGGGCTGCGTTGTACTCCAGAGACCTCTGGATATCCTCGGAGGATTGGAGGGGCGACAGGCAGGAAACTGGCCTGAGGTTGGAAACCGCTCTCATCAGCGATGTACCTCAGCTCGAACAGCTGTCCATCGGCGGTGACGAAAGAATATGATCCTTGCATGACGCTGGAGGGTCCTTCCTTGTCACCCAAGTCCTTTAAGGTACCTGATGCTTCAACCTTTGTTCCGTCAGCGCTCTCGTAGCTGAAACATGTTAGAGGTCCAATTATATACACACGATAGGTGGTCGTGGAGTTTAAGGAGTGAGGCTAACAATATGGTGGGTTTCTGAAATCTCAACCAAACTTAGGTATTATTATATTTTACCAGCGTTCTGTTTTTCATTTACTTCTCAGATGTTTATTATTGTGGTAAAAAAGTTTCTCTTTTCTTAAATGAAAAATAATTAATTTGGTTTAAGTCGATATTAATCATAGATTTATGAATAATAAAGTTAAGTTATTTAAACAAATTATACAATCTCTTCAGTCTAATTCTGACTTTATTTTGGGCGTAGTAAGGTCGCGTTTCAAATATCGGTTGGGTGAGCTCGCTTGATTATTCTCACTAAATGACCTTTCTTTCTTTCCACATTAATGAAGTTCCATTTCATAATAAAGTTAAGTTATTTAAACAAATTATACAATCTCTTCAGTCTAATTCTTACTTTATTTTGGGCGTAGTAAGGTCGCGTTTCAAATATCGGTTGGGTGAGCTCGCTTGATTATTTTCACTAAATGACCTTTCTTTCTTTCCACATTAATGAAGTTCCATTTCGTATAAATTTTACCTCCTCGATCACTACCCTTTGTGAGCAGATTAGGGAATAGTCTGAACTATTTTGGTGACGATAAGTACAGAATTAAGATATAAATTGACTTCTGTAAAAATAATAAATTTACTTTATTAAACATAATATTATTTTAAACAATAATACATTTGGTTCAATTTAATTAACTCTATTGCTTCCTCGTGTTCTACTAAACACCTTCATGTGTTATCAAAATTTAACTATAGTAACGGGATGAAGAAAGTAAACCATTGAAAAGATTTACCTGCTTTCAGAGACAAGATTGGAACTGTTAAAATAAAACTCAGCCGGGAAAAGAACACAAATAATTTCGATACGAGTGGGAGCCGTGTATCTTCCGAATTTCTTATTAATACTTGCTAAAATTTGTAATACATCTGTCAGAATTAAAAGCTTTTGCACTAAGTTAGAGTTATGTTTTAACTAAATTACAAATAATTTGAATGAAATGTTCCATTAATGTTAAAGAAGCGTGTGGAGAATAAGAACTTATAAATCTAATCTTGGAACATTTGAAATTACTCTAGGAAAAAAAAGTATATACTTTCCTAAATCAGATTTACCGTACAACCGTTGTACTGGGTGCATAATTTAATTTCTGCTGCCCAAAACAAAACAGTGAACCACATTAACTTAGGTGTGTTTAAGTGTACTGTGAATTTAAAATGTTGGCGGAACACCGACTTAAAATTTGTGTCGAACTTAACTTTCACAACACTCACCAAAACAAAGATTATGTTAGTGACAGTTATTATGTCACAGTGGTTATTAGATACTCAATATTGACTTTGAAACATCAAACCCACACACACAAACCCACACACACACATTCACACATACACACACAAGTTCCCCCGTAGTGTAAAGACCTTAAGCTACCGCTGACGCAGATGACGGGGTTCCATTTCTGACCTGGGGGTCTGGAAGTATTTCCCACTATGATTTATCAATTTCGGTTTCCAAACTGTTCTGAATTTCCTCCAAACTATCATATACACATTTATTTATCTCTATTTTTACCTCGTCCAGATAATCTTGACTTTGATAACGTTGAATACTATAGTTAAAACTAGTTATGTTTTAATACAGATTTTATTTTGGAAGGTTATTTTGATATAGGACCTGAAATTGGATCGTGGCGATGGACTAACTTTCTAAATGCTTCATTTTGATGATTTTTTCACTAGCTAACCTAACATAACGTAGCTTAAACTAAACTCAAACCTAGAATTTGACATTAACCAAGTAGGGGAGAATAATGTAATTGTCTCCCGGATTAATTAGAAAATAACATTATTCAATTCCCTCTCAATTAACATTATCCACAACCACTTAAGTAAATTAGTCAATTTATTCTCGCCCTAGATTATATTGCCAATGACAGGGAAATCGAGGTTCGAATCTCGGTTGGGCGTACTGAGGGTGTGTGTTTAGCAAAATTGTTTTCCATTCTTCTTACACGCAAATGTGGGTACATTCATTAAAATTAATCTTCTTCATACCTAAGTAAACCTACTGTCGTAATTATAGAATAATCTTATAATCCAATTATGTACTAAGACGTGGTCCTAAAAATTAAACAGAAAAATATTATCCACTTATTTTGGTTAGTGTCATCTATCCAAGTTCGGACTTAACCGTGTAGCAAATAATCTACAAATCTGTCAAAAATAATTTTTTGTACTTATCGATGAGCTAGAGATCTGAAATTTGGGGTAATTGTAGGTTAGCCACTCAAAATGTGTTCAAATATCCTAAATTCATAACATTTTAGAGACTATTAGTAAAGTCTAATAAGTACTCCCTCCTTAAACATGAAAATAAAAACTAAATATATGTATTAGTTAATGATTATAATTAGTTTGTATATAAATAACTCTAAGCTAAATCATCAAAACAAACCTTATATTCGTCTAACAATAATTGAAGATTAGGTTTTCTATGTTTGGGTAATATCACTTTAATAAAATTGTTTACAAAATTGTCCATACAAAAATGCAAGCAATCGTTTGATAGCGTATATCCCGAACGTGTAGTAAGACACGGTGCTAAAATGTACGAAAAGAATACATCTAAAAGTTGCGAGACCAAATCATAAATCGATTTAAGTTCGTTCTTTTCTACAGCTAGTAAGATATTAAGTTAGTGCCTTTATATTATGATTCTCTTGATTAATTAGAGATTTGAGCTGACTACTGAAATGATTTTAGTTATAAAACCTTTTATAAAAAACTTATCAAAAAATTAATATAAGCGTTATTTTTTGTAACCAAAACCAAGATCATTAATAACTTTATTTAATCGGAAGGAAATGATGTGTTAAAGTAAAATAGCTACACATGCATTTGAGTGGAAATATAAGGAGTGAAACCCCACATTAATTCAAAGCTTTCGAAAAACACTCTCCACTACTCCAGGCCTGTGTTGGAATATTTACATCTACAACAATGGCAATAAAAACTATTGTGAGATTTACTCTCTAAACTGGTAGACCATTGGTGTGGTACACACTTGTTTGGCTAGTTAAAACTATGTACGGCACTACAGATTAGTAGCATATCTATTAATGTACCACTATTGAGTTGTTTAAACTGAAATGAAATACATGTTTTTACTATATAAAATAATCCGAACCCACTTAAATTATTTTTAGCCTTTAGAATTTAAATATAACAATAATATTTTAAATGAATCAAATTAAGTTGAATTGACGTATACCACTAATTAATTTTTATATAAAACGTGATTGTAATTAATTTATATTATATAATATATTTCACGTGTAATAAAAACATGTGTCCATTTCTCAGTGAATGCGTAGATATATATGTTTGAAATTGGTTCTCTGATGAGCGCGCAGGTCTCTGAATAAGATGTTTCTAGGAAACCGTTATCTGACCCAGTTTATTATTCGAAGTGTTATTAATAACGGTATTTTGATAATAATGTATTATGTTTGTTTACGTTTTTAATGGAAATTCCGTTGCTGCTTGTAGAGAATACCATCGACTTTTTCCTAACTGCAAAGTGTTGGTACAAAGAGTGATTACGAGTATTTACAACAGATTGTGTGAGACTGGTACATTTTACAGCACACATATTACTTTTGAAAGTGCAAATGAACAAATATTGGATGGCGTAGAAGATGTTCTTTGGCTGGTGGAACGGAGCCCTACTACAAGCACACGAATACTTTCTACAAGTAGTGGTGTTAAATATACAAGAGTTTGACAAACATTAGATCAGCACGGCTTGTATCCACTTCACATTAAGTGGGTGCAACAAATTCATCTAGGATATGTCCAGATTCGGCTGTAATTTTTGTCAGTGGAGAGATTATAATCATCGATTAGTTGCACGCATACTGTTTAGTGATGATAATTATTGCTCCCGTGATTATAGGGCTATCAACAATACCCTCAACTCACATGGTGGTTGGGCGAAAATCTAAATGCCACTGAATAAACAAAATGTCAACATCGTTTCTGTGTGTCTAGTTTGGCATGAACGACAATCCTGTGGTTGGGCGTATTGAATTATAAAATAGTTTTAAGAGACCCACCTATCTATAATTTTTACAAGTTAAATCTTACTACTGTTGCAGGAGGTTCCCTTTTCTACAAGTATTGTTATAATCCTTTAGCATGACGCAGCTTCTTCAAATTACAGTTTGCGTGTGACACAATATCTAAACCCAACATTCACTGAGCGATGAATCAGCCGTGTTGGTTTCGTTCATTAGCTACCAAGCTCTCCAAACCTTACTCCCGTAGCTATGATTTGTGAGAATGGATTAAATGTGAAGTATACAAATAAAACACAAATACAAGTGAAGAATATCTTGTTTGCATGATGGATAGTGCTGTCCAGATAAAAGAATGCCAAGACGAGCTCAGAAGAACAACACGTACTTTACCAAGAGTTGCAAAGTGCATTGAGGTTGGTGATGGGGTTTTTGAACTTTTATTATGAACTGTAAATTATTTGTCTTTTATATTATCATTCAAACAGTCAATAAACACAAGCAAATCATTTATCGTTCTTTAATATCTCTAGTAATGGCTTTTAAAGCGATAGTTTCAAAAAACTTTATTACTTCATAAATTAAAATTCAGAAACATGTTTGCATTAATAATTTTACTCAAAGTAATCAATATCAAAACCTCCTATAACTGTTCACATTCTTCCGTAAACATCCTGTATACTATGATATTCATAAATTTATAAAGTATCGGTCTTCAGAAAATCTTGTATTGATTCCTGACATAAAATATGGATCCTATTCATTATTTTCGTTTTTGTGAGTAAACTATTACGCGATTTTATAGCTTGTATATTTATTTATTTTAAATTATAGTAAGTATGATGTATGTCGTGTTAACAAACTGAGTTGTAAAATATGTAATGTATTTTCTAATCCCAGCTAAGATTCAAAACTAATTTATTTCATAAACTTTTTGTTAATAGCTTGACATATTTTGAAAAGCTTATTAATTATACCTATTAATTATTTAGTTAAAATAATTATACCATTCTTTCTTTTCCAAACTATTTTTTGGTAGACCTTCGAAAAAGAAACCCCACACAAAACCTAGTTTCACAAAAATTAATGTTTTTCTAGAACACGAGTTTATTGATTCCCTGATATTCCCTTAAATGTATCGAGAAAGTGTGTGCCTGTAGGACGAGAGTCAGTGGTTTGATTTCAAACATATACATTTTTACTCTGATGAAAGGGACGAATATTGGGTAACTGCATGTTTAGAGTCCGTTCTAGAGTAAAGGAGGAAGAATTCCTCACCTGTTCTGGAAGGTCCCGTCCTCGTTGATGATGTTGGACTGCGCCACAATAGGGATGGGCTCCTTGGGGTCCAACTTGAGCAGGGGTGGGGGGGCGGCGAGGGCCGCGGCCAGGAGGCAAGAGATGATCACCTGCAATAAAATCAAACGTGTTTATTATTTGACTTCATCTCGGATAGACACCTGGGGAGGTTCAAGTTTATATCGAACCAACTTTATAGAGATAGGGAACTCCATTGTTTCTCTGGATTATTAATACAGATCCTCCTTCATCTCCTCTCGTATGAACCCACACTGGTGGTCACACTGTTTAAAACGACAGTCTCAAAAAGGAATAGATTGCCTGTGATGGGAGAAGTTCAATAATTTAATCTTGGCCTTAGGCGTTTAGCAAGTGATTATTCACTTGCGATTTATAAATTAGTATTCCATTTCAAAATAAATATAGATACTAACCTACTAACTACTCTCTTCATCCTTACTTTTAATTTAAAACTTTAAATCACCCTTTTATGGAAACGCAAGTTTACTTATTAAACAACCCTACTGTTTTCTCTGGTCTTTAGTTTAAATCCTTTATTCAGTACTTTTCTTAGCACCACTTCTTTCTAGCCCTTCGGCTTATATGCACTTTATTTAACACAGTATCAGTAGTTGTTTTTTTATACTTTTGTCATGCTTAAATATTAATTCCTTTTTATAATAACTAACAATAATATTAGATTTCGTCAAGTTAAAGGAACATTCATAGAAGAATATGTTCAAAACAGTTTTAAATACTCATAAAGCTTCTAACTATACCATCTATAGTCATAATTATATTATGATAATCTTGATTAATTAAATTATTTTCTACTAATTTTTGTCAATAATACATTTAAATTAAGATATCAATTTAAAGATATGTATTTTTGTTGATCTTGATAGGTAAACCTCTTAGTTAAATACATATTAGAAAATATTTTCTTTAGATTGCACTAACTAATTGATTTTCTCTTTGCTTTAACACACTATTGTTGGTTATTAATAAAGTTGATAATTAATTTTTGTGTGTATGTTGGTAGTTTTTTCATTTTTAATTTAATTTTACAGTAATTAGATCTAGAACTCAACTATTTATATACAATAAATTCAGTTAATAACATGTGATGATTACGAAATTTATGTTTATTATTTTTTTTATTTCTTATAATTTTGCATTCATGTGTCAATAAATTTTAATTTTAAAATAATTCAAAATTTGTATTTAAAGTTAGTTTCAAAACAAATGTGTTAGTTTTTCAAAACACTATCGTTGGAGATTTCAGTTTTGTGTTTATTTTAACTCATAGTTACAATGACTGTACTAGTTTAGAAAGTAAATAGGTGTATTTTAAAAAATTGATTATTTATGCTACAATTATTAATATCCGATTATTTAAAACATTAAATGACATCTAATTTAAAGCATTTATTTAAAGGAGTGTATAATACACCCAAATAATAGAATAAATAATCATGTTCATCCACAATTCATTTCCTCAGGTCATTATTGAAAACACCTGAAATAAATATAAATTTCATCCACATAGAGAATATCCAGTTATATCTAAACCTAAACTGAAACACAATTCGACAAAATAATCATTAATATGATATATTTATTGTATATAATAATATTTTAAACTGTTAATTTAAGATTCGGATATAAACAAATGTATTATATTAGCAAACTACACAAGCTTGTAATCAAATATACGTTAAAAAATATAATATTACCTAAAAATGAAAATCAAGCCAGGGAATCTTTACTTAACACGTGAACGTAAATTTCAAGAGCAAACTAGGTAGCCTTTAACTTCCAAAATAATGAATTATTTAAGTTTTCAGCGTTTATAAAAATTGTCTCCTAATTAAGATATAATTTATTTGGAAAGTATATATATTTTACTATAGTGAATATCAGAGTATAATATACTAAATACTGTCCGGCTAAGGCCATCACGAAGATAACTTGAAACTGATGTGCCTTGTTACCACACATTAGCTAACACAATGAGCACTATTTCAGTAATAAAGACGTCAGTAAAATGAGAAGGACTTACAATCTTCATCATGGTGCTATGAAGTTTCCTAGAGGAGTGTTGGTGTCTCATCTCCTGTCTCCACTATTTATACAACCATGTAGTGCGGGCGGTATTGCAATGTCCACGTCAGTTTGTCCTCGGGCGGGTCAATTTTCTAGCGGGACCTGAGCCTTTTCAATACACAAACGGCGTCTCTTAGAGAGAGAGGGAGAGACATATGACTACATCACCTACTGAGTAATTAAGAACAATATGAATTATGCAAATGTCCTCTGAATGTGATCGAATATGATTGGTTAAGTGTTAACTCTTTATCCAAACAGAACTTCTTCAACAGTTCTTGTGACATTGCCAGGTTGCACTTTACTCGGCTTACAAATGAAATAATAGAACTCGTGTGTACACCGCACGGTAAAATAAATATTAACAATAGTTTGACATGTTGCCATCTATCTAATGATTTTGATTACCACGTGTAGAGCACTTAGATAAAGGTATATGCATAGTTCTATGACTTATGTCTGCTCTTGCTAGTTAAGTAGAAGCCAGAGTTCAACTCTCAGCTACCCTTTTAATAACTTGTTGGAATATACTTATTTTAATTACGCTAATTGAGTAGAAATGAAGAAAGTATTATAATAATTATTATAATATAGAATTAATCTATTCATATTTGATTGAAGGACAAGTGAGAAATTATTTATAAGAAAAAAAACCTTTATCACCCATCCGGAATGAAAATCACTGAATCTCATAATCAAACCAGACTAGGTGTACTATTGTAGTTTTCAAAATAATTAATTCACGACACTATTAGTAAACGTCATGAAAATTACTTATTCTTGAAGTTGACTTGGCAGTTTAGGAGTAAGGTGTCTGACTTTTGTGCTGAGGGTCTGGGGTTCAATCTTTGGTCCCGGCACAGATTTATTGGATTTCCAAACTCTTCCTTCAGCTTTGACAATATGTATATTGATCCGACTTGTGAATATGTGAAATGCCAAGCCTCCGCCATGGTTCGGATCCCCCGTTAAACTGTAGGTCCCTCCAGTTCATCTTACCATCACTATACCATTACACATTAACGTAAGTGCGTATAACTCGAATAGGTATTAAGAGAAGGTGCTAATATTAATAAATAATAATATTTCTTCTTCTCCTATACTTTATAAGTGTAAATAAGCGTATGGCCAAGATAGGTAGTTAGGCGTGCATTTTGCCTAATAAGAAACCATCACAGGGAAATTAGATAAAAGATTACTATACAGATATGTAAATGTATAGAAATTAGGTTTTTTCCATTATTCACTTGTTTAGATTTAAATTGAAATAAGTTTAGTTTATTTTAACTTAAATTATTGATTTTAATTTTAGCTATATCATAAATAATCGTAAAAAAAATTCACTAGTTTCAATTACACATTTTTCTCCTAAAGACTCCAGGCTTCCACACTATGTTGCGACGTCTGGTTCAAGCTGTATTACTTACCTAATCTGTGAGCTATCCGTGGAGTGAGACGGGCTTTTAAAACATTTATTCAAAATAATATTACGAAATACTTTAATATACATGTCTGGTATTAAAATAACATTGGCAATCGTGTCAATTATAATGATTTTGACAGCGTTGGTCCCTGAGTTGGGAACTTCCTGTAATAAAACGAGTTCTTTGAAAATAACATTCCATAAAATTTACTATAAACGTCAATATATTATAAAATACAAAACTAAGGGTGTATGAGATTCATTGGAATAATGTTAGATTAAGATTGGCCTTAATTTTGATGGGATAAAATTATGTAAACCCTAATGGTTTCATACGCCCTAGGCGAGACTTACAGATTAAGCTCCAGTCATATTCCGTATAATTTAAATAAGCCACACACACTCTGTATAACTCGAAATAATAATATTTGGTTTCCAAAATAACTTACATAAAAAAGCCAAAACAATATAAGACATTAACAAATAAATATAAGCATTGATCTCCCCTCCCCCCTTTTCCGTAATCAATGTGTGAAAACATATTATACTATCTTCCCTTCCTATTATTATAAAGCTTTTCGTTATTAATTTTATGAAAGTGATTTACTGACAAAACGACAACAGTTTTCATTCAACTATAAGAGTGATTATGTTGTTTTTATTATTATTCTTTATATTCTTTGTATTAGATAAATTATTTAGATGTTATTACTTTATTTATTAATAATATTTAGCTTTTTTAATTTAAATAATTTTTTAATTCATAAAAAATTACATTTCATTGGATTTTGCATTTAGGACCTTTGCAAATGGATTACCACCTAGGTTGAACTAATGAACGCGACTGCCTTGAGGATGTTTGGGAAACCAGCTTAATTTTACCCAATTGTGATTCGAACACTGATATTAAACTCACTAATAAACTATAATAGAGCTGCTTGATGCGTGAGTCCATCTTCCCTCCAACTTGCGAGTCAAAGGTATAATTAATAACTTAACTAGATGACATATTTTATAACATATCAAATATTCTTGAGATAGACCAGGGCCATAATATTACAGTGGGAGAGAATAAAAGTTTTAAAGCTTAGATACAATGAAATTTTTGTTTTATTTTATTTTGTGGTTTATCTCCAACATTTTCCCACAATTTCTATACTCAGACTTATGATACACAAAAGTGACATATTATACATTTAATAATCTTGGAGTTTGAGGTCTCAGGTAATTTCTGAATTTTTCTCAATATCCATTGGATTAGTTTAGAGCCACGTGCAAGGACAGTCATCGTGAACGAGTACTATGAGGGTTTTTTCCTGCATGAAGTGAAAAAGTAATGTTGCCGCTGTTGTTTATTTTATTGTACCAGACTTAACCCTCTTGTGCTTGATAAATTGGTCGTAATAATAAATAACTACATGCATCAGGACTGATTTAATGGACAGTTTAAACTCTACTACATCAATTGAGTAGCCTTCTAAATATTTAGTGAACTATTCATTCCCGAGCTCACTTACTCTATATGTTTATATTTAATATGCAAACTATTTTTCTATGTAAATAATTAACGTCTTTATACCCCCACAAAGCTACCCTCTCATTTGTTCCTATAAACTATAGTATGGGAAAGATATAATCTAAATTAAACTTATCTCTTTTGAGTGGGTAAAAATTGGTAAATAACTTAGAAAAACATTATAACACACCCGGCTGTGACTTGAACGCTTACCTCTTCATTACTATAACAATAGACAGTACGAGACTTAGGCCCTTTTTTCTACATGTCCATCTATACTGATTGTGATTATCTGTGTTTGGGTCCAAATTTATTTCCAGCCATAAGTGGATATAAGTGACATAAACACGCATCCTGATTGTTCTAGACTTAAGTGTTTGATTTGGTACAAAGGTTTATGCGTTAGTTGAAACATCACGTTAATTCTAATCGTGCTTAAATACGTTGTATTTGTGACATATTGGTTTCAAAGAATAATTAAATACATACAGTTTATACTTATAAAAATAAAACTTATAACAAGTATAGTTATACTTACTATCATGGCTATACATATAATAAAACTAAGGTAAGTTTGTAAATTCATATAATTGTGGGAAGTATAAATAAAATCTGACCAAATAATATATTTTTATAATTTTTGTTTGTCTATTTGTTTGTTAAACTAAAAATATACTCACCTGATTTATCCAGGATTTCTTCAGTTGTACTTCCTATTTTCCAGGAAAAAGGGTAAACTATATAGCACCCCATTATGACATCGTTGGGCGAAGCAGTGTCAATAAAACCCTCAGTTAAATAAGTTCTTTTTCAGTTATTTTTTGCTTTGCGTGTAAATTTATCTTTTTTATATTGGTTTATTCTATCTCTAATTCTATCTCTATATCTTAGATTATATTAAGGTTTGATTACGTGTGTTCACTGTAAACTCTAAAGCTACTTAACTGATTTAGACAAGATTTTCTCTTATGTTTTCCATATATTCCCAGAGTGGAAATACACCCTATTTTTTGCCTGTTAAAACAAATAAAACTGTTGGGTTTTCAAATATTATATCTTAAACTACGCCATCGATGGTGTATTCTCCATTTTAATATATAATTCATTAGTTTTCAGTTTAATACATTCAATCCAAAATATAGGAACAATTAGACGATCTATGATAAGGAAAATAATGAACAAAGTGATGAGGTTTGACTGAGGTCTGGTGAAGCTCCCCTGAGTGACATTATCGTCAATAAGTTAAAAAGTGTAGTATTTAGTTTGCTTTTACCTAGCTAATGGATATTTAATTTTCAATTAAAGTGTTTATTTTAACTTACTTATCGTCTAATTGTTTCAGCCCCACCCTATACAAAGATAAATTATATTATGTTTAGGTTGGCGGTTACGTAATCACATAACTTGGTATACAGTGTTTCTTTGACAAATAAAATCACATTAGGTACCAGCTGCCACCTTATTTTCTTTTATAGTTTAGCTGTTTATTTCGTATTCTTCACATAGGTAGCTAAATAGCATTAAACTTAATCTTGAAAAGTTCAAGATGGCGAATCTAAGATGATGAATGAAGCGTAAAAATTGAATCTTAAAGAGCTTTAAATTATTTTTGTAAGAACACTATTGAGTATACTATATTTATGAGAAAAATCAGAAACTTTAAAAATCCAAGATGGTGGACGTAACGTAGAAATTATTTCTGACTTGGATTAAATATAGGGCTCAACATTTCCCAATTAAATGTATAAAACTATCTCTATGGTATAAAATCTAAATTTTCAATATTTCAATCTATGAACAAAACTTTAAGCCATTTTTTCCGATTCCAAAATCTCACGGATACCAAAATCACAGAATAAAGAATCACTAAAAATAAACCAACACAAAACAATGATTATTTCTATAAGGGTTCATTAGCTTTGTATAGCTACAAATCCAAGGGAAAACCAGCACCTAACTAGAAGTGACAGAAAACTTATTATAGACAAACCCACATCCGGAAATCTATGCTAATACCATTAAATTGTGTTCAAAAAGTGGGTGTAAGGCTCCGGTAAGGCAAAGCTGTCAAGCATGCGTCTACGACAAGTTGCAAAGGAGTTAGGAGCGCTACACTGCACACGTAATAATTGCAAAGCTCATTAATGGTAGCCCTCAGAACGTATTCCCATTTCTAGATGAACTGGTGTGCTATTTATTATTAATTGTGGTATGTTCTACTACAGTGCTCCTATGTATTAAATTATGTAGTGTACCACGCCTAGATCATAAGCAACGTGTTGTACGCTTATCCTTGGGTATGCTTATGTATTCTCCCGGCGCTGTACGCCGCAATATTAAACACTATTTAATGATATTAACATAGTACTCCGGATAGAAGTGTATAGGGACTTCGTATTACTTTTAATCAGAACAAACTATATGTGCAGCTTAGGCTATGATTTTCGGATTATCCTGTATATGCATTTTATGTTATTACGGGTACAATTTGACTCGCCTCAGTGACATGGTTGGCTAACATACTGGTTTCGTGTTAACATATACTTCTGAGGACGGGGAGATTAAGAATAAAATCTAAGTTGTGTGAACTGGGGTGTTCCTAAATGGTTTTCCACTCTCCCTCCATGAAAATGCGGGTCTACTTCATAAAAATTCAATCTTCCAAATCCTAACAAATTATCGTAGTTAGTACTTATGGGTATAGCTTGAACGGGTAGTAAGGCACGGCGCTAAATAATAGTAATAATAATAATTATTATTATTAAAATAATACAATAAATGTTAATTTTATAGCACTTATAATTGCCTATTTGGTTATTTTTTGCCTATTTTATAAATATAATATGCCTCAACCTATTTTGGCTTTGGTTTTTCTCTTTTTCATATGGTTTTATTTTTCTGGTGAAAAAGAGACCCCAGATTCTTATAAATTATAATTTGTGGCATACTTGTTCGGAGTAAGTTTGAAAATCGACAGTGGTTAAATAGCTTCCAATGAGCGTAAATTGTATGGAGGACAATGGGAGAAATGGCAGACATCCTGAGATAAAATAGCAAGCCATTGGAGGAGAAAAGTCCAACTTCTTACGAAAAGGCAAATATGAAATGTTGTCCTTTAACATCGTTTGAAGTAGAACTCAACATTTAAAATTATGAAAAAAACTCTGATGATATAACCATTTTCACTACTGGAAATCCAGAGAATGATCTAGTGATTCACAGCACTTGGCCCAATTCAGTGGTCTATTGGACAAAAAAAGTCACTATCTAAGTAGACATCTTTGCTGATTAGGGAGAGATCAAGATTAGAATTAGGTTCAGTCTACTTAAGGTGTTTTTCCCTAAATAGTTTTTCATGATCCCTCCACGCAAGTGTAGATACACTTCCTCTGAATTCCACCTTATTAACCCCTAACATTTAGATCAAGTAGTACAACATATGCGTACAGTCCGAATAAAAGTGAGCTATGTTGCTAAAAAAAACCAATATAAATTGACTGTTGGTAATAAAATAGTAGGTAGTAAAATCAATTTTTACATTGTATCAATACTTTTATCCAGCACCAATATTATTTCTAATTTAATGTCAATACAATAATCAACTTGTCAACAATCGACCAGAATATTTCAAAAACTCTATGTAACTTTCTTCCTCGCACACGAGAAATTTGGAATTTTAATTTGTACGACGCTTCTCTTGTATGAATAAAACTGACTCCATGAAAATCAAGAAGATTGCGTGACTCATAATTTGGTATCTTTGACACTTTATCAAGTCTGATAAACCACCCTAATTAATAAAAACAAATTAATAAAATGAAAAGAATGTCTGATTATGTGTCCCTTTAATGGACTATAGAGCTAATCGTTAGATTATTACCGAACTTTGTAATTATTATGGGCATCCACCATATTTTATACATTAGCCTTATTACAGAAATACATCCTTTGGATTTGAATTATATTTTCAAGCAATTTTAAAAATAAACAAATATGAAATAAACATGGATGAATTCCAAATCTAGAAACTAAAATAAACGCCACTGTGCACAGCACATATTTTCTCTATATCTTAAAATATATACATTTATTAAAAATTCATAAGATTTGGGCGATGACATAATATACATTGTTGCCGAAACACTCTACCAAAGAGCATAAATGAAATAATATATACTTTTACAGAAATATTGAGAAAAGCGGACTAGCCTTATTTACCAAAGAGCATAACCATCCAATTTAATTCCAGTATTATATGTTTGCTTATGTATCAGAAAATATTTGTTTTATAATAGAAAAAAATATTTATTGTTATAGCTTTTTATTTTTAACACAAATATAATCCTATAATTATTAAAAATTATTTCTTGTTTGAAATAGTTGCGGATATATAATCAAAATTGGAAATTTCTGTTTTGTAAATTACCCTCAAATTCATTTTTATGGGAACATGAGAGTAGTTTTTTGTTAATAATGTTAAACAATGTCTATAAAACAATATAATCAAATTGTTAGAGCAAATTTTGAGAAAGTCGATTGGTTCTATTTTTGCCCATCAGTAAACTACCCTGATTTTATGGTCAAATATCTAATTTTAACCCCCTCCCCACCCCACTGGCAAATATTATGAAAACCTTGTATACAAATTTTTATCACGATCTGTAAAATGGTTTCGGCTCTAGGACACACTGATGCACGGTCAGATGGCTTCACTGTAACCAATTTTTAGGTTTCAGGACGTCATGAAACGTCAACATTTACCAAAATCTTGAGCTCAATTTTTCTGACGATCACGAAACTTGTCTTACCGGAGAGTCAAGTGAAAGTGAAAATTATATCATATTATAGGTTTTTTTATTCTAATAGTTCAACATTTACAAAAGCTGTTACAAATGTATTCTCTTTACATTTAGCCTTTGTCTAATTGACAAGTAAAGTCCCTTAACATCCCATCCTACTAATATGCTTGGGTATGCGCTTTCATAGGTCTAATCTGTTGAAAAGGGTAAAGAAATTGGGAAGGATTAATTTACTAAAAACTACGAAACTGATGAAAAGTTATAAAATGCTGTAAAGCTATAGACTACTGAAAGTGACTAATATACTGAAACATCCTCAGTAAATCATAATTGCGAGAAAAAAAATCTGCTTCATATTTGTCATTAGAGCTACTATTCGACTTGTGCTTCAGGAAATTAAATCATAACATATTTGTTTGGATACAAAAGAGTGCCATGTCGTGAAATATTGACAAAGTACGCGGAGTTTGTTAAATCGCACCTGTTCTATCATCACCCCCAATAACTACCCATTTTACAAAGCATGCATAAGGTCTTATCTAAACACTACACATAGGGAAGGTATGCTTGTTGATACCTTGTCACTGAATGATCCACTAAACGATTTTTTAACAATAGAGGTATATTTTAAAAAGTATTTGTAATCATGTACATTTAAGAATATTGTAAGTAAAAGCTTAGTATTGAGAGTGAAAGACACAAAGTAAAGTTATATTGAGCAAAGGTTGTTTTATTTTCGAACAAAAAAAGAAGTTTGTACATTATTTACAAGTTGTGAGGAAATAAGTCAAGATCGTCACCAAATGACATATGTTGTTGATTTGACGATTCACCACAAGTTGTCATGACGTCTCACTGGGGCTAAATAATAGCACGTGTGAACTCCTTCATGACTTGACAACAGCGATTCTTTTAGTGGCGTTTCGTAAGGCCTGGGTCTTATTAGCAAGGTCATTATCTATTTCCTAAGGTTGTCCTCCTCGGGGTGGGCTGCGTTGTACTCCAGAGACCTCTGGATATCCTCGGGGATTGGAGGAGCGACAGGCAGGAAACTGGCCTGAGGTTGGAAACCGTTCTCATCAGCGATGTACCTCAGCTCAAACAGCTGTCCATCGGCGGTGACGAAAGAATAGAATCCTTGGATGACGCTGGAGGGTCCTTCCTTGTCACCCAAGTCCTTCAAGGTACCTGATGCTTCAACCTTTGTTCCGTCAGCGCTCTCGTAGCTGAAACATGTTAGAGGTCCAATTATATACACACGATGGAGGTCGTGGAGTTTACTACGTGAGTCTTAAACATATACGGGATTTTTTTAAATATGAATAAGTTAAGTTTAAATTTCCAGCTAAGATCATTGGAAGTACTTTTTTTTATGTCCTTTAAATATTTTCCATAGGTGTTTTCTGTTGTGTGTTCATTAAGCTAACCTATATCATCCAACCCATTCTCTTAGAATAGTTCAGTTTATAATAACCAATATAATTGAACTATCAGCAGTGGCACCCTCAGTACTCTTTCAGTTGGAGGCGAGGAGGGGCATGTTATATTCCTCCACCCACCCCCAAAGGCGTGCGCTTAGAGAAACTTTAGCAGACAATGACAATATATGTGTGCACTTTAATGATACTAGCAATATATGAATTGAAATGTGCAGGTATTTTTAATTTGAACCTGAACTTAATTAGTAATCTTATAAAAATAAAATGTCATAAATTTTAAACAAAAATTAACATTTCATTATATTTATAGTTCTATTGAATAATTAGGTACCATAAATATTTTCTTATATTTGGGAGTTTGGTGACATTATTTAAAAATACCAGATCTTATATATTACTATACATTATAAAATGATTCTATAAGCTTACTTTTATTTAGGAAATAAACCCTAGGAAGATAAATTTATGGACACATATTTATTATTTTAGAGAGGTAAAATAAATACATTTTAAAATATTTAATTTATATCATTCTTACAACTCTAACTCATTTAACAGAGTTGCATAAACATATTCCCAACTTAAATAGAAAATGAGGTTATCTATGGTAATTATCGAATTGATTTATAACATATTTTACAAAAGAAGCTTTGTATGAAAGAAAACTTGAAGATTAAAACAACTAATCAACAGTTTTTTTAATAGCTTTAGTTTAATTTCATAAGTCACCGTGTCTTGATATCTGTTCAGTTTTTGAGCATATATAATAATTACTCTAATGGGGTAATGATGGCGAAGGAAGAATTTTAAAGGCAATATACTCAAATATTCTTGGAGGGAGTGTGGGAAACCATTTAAGAAAAAACACCCTCAGTAGACCCAACCGTAATACAAACCCTGATCTCCCCATTTTCGACCAGCCAGTCTAGCACGATAGCGATGTTTTTGACTCTTAAGCCACTGTAACAAGTATTCGTGTAATTAAATGAGTATATTATGAATGAGTAGCATATGCGTAAAGCTAATATATTTTCAAAGATTGGTGATAAAATGAACTTATTTACTATTGAAATTAGCATCAATAAGGATTAATATCTAACGCGGACAAAGGGCCTAAGAACTTATTTATAAAATTGATGGGTAGAGTACCAACGAATACAATAAAACGGTTTTGAATAAATATAATAATTAAAAATAATTGAGTGACCAATATAATACTCTAGAACTCTAATTTATCTAATATTGACTTAAACTACTAAGTTTCCAAGTATTATTTAAGCCTATTTAAATTTGTTCCCTAATAAGATGGTTGTTGAATAGAAATTTCACGAAACCCTATAAAATAATGATATCAGTTATGTGTATTATGTTTTAATGTTGATAGGATCTTAATATCGAATATGATACGTCACCCGAACATAATTACTCTCAACACTACCGTTGGAAGAGAGATTGGGTTTAGAATAATTCTTTGTACTCTGCAGGTGTTTTTACACTTAGATTTATCATTATAGTTTTCAATCCTCTTTTTACGTTAATGTGGGTGCACTTAATTCCCTACTACTAAACCGTAAGTTACTTGTGTGTTAAAAGTCCCACTTAGTAAATAAATAAATATGTATGTATATATATAGATAAATATATAAGCGTGTATGCTATTTAAGGTTGTGGAACATTATCACTTATTTCACATCAGGAGAAGAAGTTTAGGGTTTTCGAAAATGAAGTTCTTTGTTAAATATCTGGTCCGTAAAGGTATTAAGTTTATGGATGGTAAAAGAGGCTACACTATTTTAGTACCACGTCTTACCACCTATTCGGATTATACACCTGTGTACTAGTTACCCTAATGTATTAGGTATGAGGATGATTGAATTAGGAAGTGTTCCCGTATTTTCGGCGAGGGAGAGTGTTATACAACTTAGGAAAACACACCTTCCCTGGTGACTACAGGCATTATTCGTATTTCCTATTTAGAAAAAAAAAATCTTCGGGACCATCCGGAAATTGAACCCAAAACCATTAGGTCAGCAGCCAGGGGCTCTGACGACCATACCAAGAGGCCAATTATCGAGGAGTTTTATACTATGCTACTAATTACAAGCTAGTCTAACCTAAAAAAACCTAACCTATGTATTATGTTGGGTAGTTTGGTCAAATTAGCATATCTTTGACCTTGTCTATACAGAAAGTGCAAACAAACAGTCCGTTAATCCAACGGTAAACATAAAGCACCAAGTCATGTGACCTAGGTTAATTCGTTTCAAGTATCTACTGTCCCGCGTTTGGTAGGTTCTTCGTTCGGTGCCTATTAAAATCGAGTCCTAAATTGATGTAGTCTTTAACTGACGGCTAAAATTTAAACTCTACCCTCAACATCAAGTTAAATAATGACTTAATAAAAGGGACAGGAAGTGAAAGGATAACATAGTGAAAATGCACCCACATGTTAGTAAAGATAGGGTGGGAATCACTTATTTATAAATCAGATTCCAAAAATCTATCAGTTGAGTGGACCTGGATCCATACTTAAACACTTTTTGGTGAGTTCATTTTAAGTTAGTTCAAATTCTTTACTTGGAAATTTTAAGTTAAAATGATTTTCTATAGAAATCATTAAAATTTTTAAACTATATTAAACTCAAAATTATCAATATATGAACACACAATCTATTTCTAGCAATAAAAATGAAAACTATATTATTTTACGTTAAATAAATTTCAATTTATTTAAAGGTGATAAGTGTTTCAGTTTATCATACATTTTAAATCCAGGAATGTAATAATTTATACGGAAAATTTAATCTTATAATTTTAAATATCTAGAAGTATTATTCCTTGAGGAAAATGTATTATCATTTGACATAAAATATGCAAACTGGTTTTGAGTAAGGTCTTTCATAATATTATAATTTTTATACTTAACTTTTTTAATTCAAGCTTTTAATAAAATCTTTCTCAAGTTCTTTTTGAAACGCTTTTTACTACCCGTTCTGGTAATACGTTTATGTACAAATTACACTAGTTTGATATAAAATTCAAGTTGAGCTTAAAGTAAGTGTACCTGCATTTTCGTGGAGAAAAGGTGTGAGTTCTTTTTGAAACGCTTTTTACTACCCGTTCTGGTAATACGTTTATGTGCAAATTACACTAGTTTGATATAAAATTCAAGTTGAGCTTAAAGTAAGTGTACCTGCATTTACGTGGAGAAAAGGTGTGATCATATTTAGGAAAACTACCCTCAGTACACCCGACCGGGTCAAACCACGATCTCCCCGTCATCAACAAACTAGTATACTGCAAGAATGATTTCTTATACGCTTTCTTATATTTACAAACGGAGCTGTAAAATTTTAATAAAATGTATAATTCAATTAAGTTTTAAATGTGAAATAATCTCGAAATTCTATGAAAATATGGTAAAGAAGGTGGTACCTAAAAGTACCATTGGTCAACAAAGGACTATACATTTTACCTTATAGCTGGGCAACAAAGGGTTAAACTACTAAGTTTCCGAGTACTATTTAGGCCTATTTAATTTGTTCCCTATTTGGATGGTTGTTGAATAGAAATTTCACAAAACCCTATAAAATAAATATATCAGTTATGTTTATTATGTTTTAATATTGATAGGATCTTAATATCGAATATGATACGTCACGCAAACCGGCACCCGCGTGTTCTGACATAATTACTCTCAACACTACCGTTGCCAGAGAGATTGGTTTAGAAATATCCTTTGTACTCTGCAGGTGTTTTTACACTAAGATTTATCATTATAGTTTTCAATCCTCTTTTTATGTTAATGTGGGTGCACTTAATTCCCTACAAATAAACCGTAAGTTACTTGTTTTTATAAATCCCACTTAGTAAATAAATAAATATGTATATATGTATATAATAATATCTATAGATAAATATATAAGCGTGTATGCTCTTTAAGGTTGTGGAACATTATCACTTATTTCACATCAGGAGAAGAAGTTTAGAGTTTTCGAAAATTAAGTTCTTTGTTAAATATCTGGTCCGTAAAGTTATTAAGTTTATGGATAGTAAAGGAAGCTACACTATTTTAGTACCACGTCTTACCACCTATTCGGATTATACGCCTGTGTACTAATTACCCTAATGTATTAGGGACGAGTAAGATTGAATTCGGGGAGGGACACAACTTCGGAAAACACACCTTCCCTGGTGACTACAGGCATTATTCGTATTTCTTATTTAGAAAAAAAAAATCTTCAAGACCACCCGGAAATTGAACCCAAAACCATTAGGTCAGCAGCCAGGGGCTCGGACAACTATACCAAGAGGCTAATTATCGAGGTGTTTTATACTATGCTACTAATTACAAGCTAGTCTAACCTAAAAAGTGAAGTGAAAGGATAATATAGTGAAAATGCACCCACATGTTAGTGAAGATAGGATGGGAATCACTTATTTATAAATCAGATTCCAAAAATCTATCAGTTGAGTGTGCTTGGATCCATACTTAAACACTTTGTGGTGAGTTCATTTTAAGTTAGTTCAAATTCTTTAATAGGAAATTTTAAGTTAAAATGTGTTGCTATAGAAATCATTAAACATTTTAAACTCTATTAAACTCAAAATTATCAATATATGAACACACAATCTATTTATAGCACTAAAAATGAAAACTATATTATTTTACGTTAAATAAATTTCAGTTTATTTAAAGGTGATAAGTGTTTCAGTTTATTATTCTTTTTAAATCCAGGAATTTAATATTTTATACAAGAAACTTATACAGAAAATTTAATCTATTAATTTTAAATTTCTAGAAGTATTATTCCTTGAGGAAAAATGTATTATCATTTGACATAAAATATGCAAACTGGTTTTGAGTAAGGTCGTTCAAAATATTATAATTTTTATACTTAACTTTTTTAATTCAAGCTTTTAATAATATCATTCTCGCGTTCCTTTAGAAATCATTTTTACTACCCGTTCGGGTAATACGTTTATGTACAAATTACACTAGTTTGATATAAAATGCAAGTTGAACTTAAAGTAAGTGTACCTGCATTTACGTGGAGAAAAGGTGTGATCATATTTAGGAAAACCACCCTCAGTACACCCGACCGGGAACAAACCACGATCTCCCCGTCATCAACAATCTAGTATACTGTAAGAATGATGTCTTATACTCTTTCTTATATTTACAAACGTAGTTGTAAAATTTTAATAAAATGTATAATTCATTTAAGTCTTAAATGTGAAATAATCTCGAAATTCTATGAGAATATGATGGTTTAAATAGCTGAACTATTATTTTTGTTATTTACGGCTATGCCCCCATCTAAATATCATGTTCTTTATATTAATTGACTCTGCCTTAAAATATAAGTACATAATGACCTTAGGCACTGGAAAACTACTGGATGGATCAGTGGACATAGAAATGGCTTACTAATCCAATGGCCCCAGGTTTGATTCCCGTGTCATGGTGTCATTTCTCAATTCTAAGAATATCTATTAAATTATCTATGGTATTTTGTGAAGTTTTTATTTGGCCTATTTAATCTTTAATAGAAACCATTAAAACGTTAATCCACTTTTATTTTATTTCTTAATTGGACCAAAAGATGGGAAAAGAACTCACTACAACTTCTCGACACACATAATACCAATGTTAGTTCTGACCTTAGTTCTCATCTGGCTTATGTGTGCTTTATATTGTGATAGAAATATCAGTAACATGTACGCCTATATGACAGGATCACAAATTTTATTTCAGAAACTTAAATGTATAATTGGGGATAAAGGGACTTCCCCTTTCACGATGATGAATGGGACGAACGTTGGGTAATTGAATGTTTCGAGTCCACTCTAGAGGAAATGAGGAAGCATTCCTCACCTGTTCTGGAAGGTCCCGTCCTCCTTGATGACGTTGGACTGCGCCACGATGGGGATGGGCTCCTTGGGGTCCAAATTTAGCAGGGGTGGGGGGGCGGCGAGGGCCACGGCCAGGAGGCAAGAGATGATAACCTGCAATAAAACCACACGTGTTTAATATTTGACTTCATCTCGGATATACACGGGGGGAAGTTCAAGTTTATATCGAACCAACTTTATAGAGATAGGGAACTCCATTGTTTCTCTGGATTGTTTATACATTTCATCTCCTCTAGTATGAACCCACAGTGTTGGTCACACTGTTTAAAACGACAGTCTCAAAAAGGACTAGAGTGACGGTAATGGGGAGGTCTAGACTCGAATCCCAGCTAGAGGTTTTCTCCTTGCGAGTTATCACCTAGAATTTCCTATTCCCTCTCCACGCTAATGTGGTTTCATTCCACCTAGCTATCCTTCTCGATAAATTTTAACTTTTTATGTATCTAAATCTATTGTGCTAAAACGTAATTTATTTTTGAACTAAACTTTTTGTGTTCTTGATTTAGTTGTTTAAATCCTTGATTTTCTATTAATGTCCCTACCTGTTACACATCTTAATAATTATCCTGTCTAGGGTATTAATTAATTCAATATTATAACAAATTTTGTTTTAAATTTCATTACGTCAAAAGAACATCACAGTAAGAACATTTTGAGAACCATTTTAAATAAGCTTAAAACTTCCAAGTACATTATTTTATACATTATTATTTTATGATAATACCTTCTCTTCATTGTATTATATTAAGGTAACTATTTTTTACATTTTAAATATAAACTATTATACCAATTTAGATGTGTTTGTTAAGAAATAATAATACTATTTTGAACCACGTCCTTCTATCCGTTTGGCTTATACGCTTACGTCCTTCTAATTACGCTAATAGGTTAGGAATTGGAAAGATTGAATATAGTGGGAGTGAAGCTGCATTATGCTGGAAGGATAGTGGAGACTTATTTAGGAAAACCACCCCACTTCACCCGAGTGAGATTCGAGCCTCGATCTTCTCATCATTGGCAATCTATATCAACACGATATTAGTGCGTTAGCTAACTACGCAACCAAGGCGAGTCAAATGTGTTTGTTAAACTTTCTCTGTTTACTGTTGTAATCTTCTTTAATTCACGTTTAAGTCGTGAGGTCAGGAGAAAATTGAAGCCTTTAAATTACCATAAAAAGTTTAGTTTTCGCTAAGATCCAAAACTTAGTTTATTTTTCACTAAGCTCAAAAACTTAATGTAGTTAACATTTAAGTTAATACTATTGAGAATAGTAATCCTAAATTTAATTCACCACTTGTAAAATAATCAAATCTACATTTTATTATAAGGATTATTTAACTTTTCCTTAAGATTAAACCAACGGTTATTACAATTATAGCACTAAGCTTAGGTTTTATATATAAACAACTAAGGCAACAAAATTCAAATTTAATAACATATATATTATATACGAATAGTTCATGATATCTATTCTATAATTTACTAATCAAAATAATAATGATAATTATACACAATTCTAAGACATCAAAAAATTCATTTAAATTTTTTTTAACTGATCACTTTAAACACTACAAGCTAATCCTAAACTTGATACATAATGCAGACAAAAAAAAGTAGCTCTTATTAATTCTATTAATATATATTTCCATATCAATGAATACTTTACGTATTAGTTGCGAGGAATGTGCTATTTTTCACACAAAATAAACTATGATTTCATGTATACATCGCAAAAATGACATATATACTTGGGAACTGACCCAGATACCCTTTGATTAGTATGTGAACAATCTCTCAATTCACTACTCAGGTTCGTCTTATGTCCTTGGCTATACACCTCTCATAACGAAAATTGCAAATAATCCATACCGAATATTAAACTAGTTAAAAACTATTTAACTACACAAATAACTAATAATTTTTATTTTTACTATTTATGAAATTAGTATTTTTATTACAATATAATTATAGGTGACCTGATGGTCTATGGGTAAGGTGTCAGACTTCTGTGCTGGCGACCGGGGTTCAATCCTTGGTCCCGGGACAGATTTATCTTATTCCAAAACCCTTCCTTCACCTCTAACAAGACGTGTATTAATCACCACTTGTGAATGTGGGAAATGCCAGGCCTCCACCATGGTTTAGATTCCACGTTAAACTGTAGGTACTCCATTTCATCTCACAATCACCCCACCATTTCACATTAGCGTAAGTGCGTACAACCCGAACAGGTAGTAACATTCGGTGCAAATAATAATAAAAATGTAATTTATAAGAAAAGTATATATGTATATATATATATATTACTGTATTGAATATCAGAGTAAAATATACTAAATACTGTCCGGCTAAGGCCATCACGAAGATAACTTGAAACTGATGTGCCTTGCTAACACACATTAGCTAACACAATGAGCACTATTTCAGTAATAAAGACGTCAGTAAAATGAGAATGACTTACAATCTTCATCATGGTGCTATGAAGTTTCCTAGAGGAGTGTTGGTGTCTCATCTCCTGTCTCCACTATTTATACAACCATGTAGTGCGGGCGGTATTGCAATGTCCACGTCAGTTTGTCCTCGGGCGGGTCAATTTTCTAGCGGGACCTGAGCCTTTTCAATATACAAACGGCGTCTCTTAGAGAGAGAGGGAGAGACATATGACTACATCACTGAGTAATTAAGAACAATATGAATTATGATAATGTCGTCTGAATGTGATCGAGCATGATTGGTTAAGTGTTAACTCTTTATACAAACAGAACTTCAACAACAGTTCTTGTGACATTGCCAGGTTGCACTCTACTTGGCTTACAAATGAAATAACAGAACTCGTGTGTACACCGCACGGTAAAATAAATATTAACAATAGTTTGACATGTTGCCATCTATCTAATGATTTTGATTACCACGTGTAGAGCACGTAGATAAAGGTATAAGTATATTATTTTATGTTTGGCTACGGATAAGTCTGTCTAAAATTCTAGGTCGGATGTGAATTTTCATATCTAGTGTCTTTCTCCGCTACCGGGCTCTAAGTATTTTAACTACGATACTTGTTTACAAATTAATAAAGCTTTATTTTGGATTAAATGAACATGAATTTGCATGAAAAGCAATTGAAAATAAACACTATCATTAGCCTACACAAAGCCTAAACCGGGTGCTTCCTGGCATAAGCGAACTAGAAAAGATGGGCCTGATATTTAGTTCACTTTCCATCAATGCGCGTTACTGGTATTATTGATCACATGCATAGATGAGGTATTTTAAATAGCAATCCTAAAAATATTAATATACCTCAGTTGAATATTATTTGGTTTTCGCTTTAGTATCGTGGTCCTCCACCCCCCTCCAATTTCTTAATTGTTATACTAAGATAGATCTATATAAACACTGATATTAAATTATAGTTTTGAGAAAGATTTAAAACATAAATTTGGGAGTTAAGAGTTGAGTGTTCAATGCTCTTATGAGTTACAAGTTTCGGTAAAAATAATAAATGATTAGTTAAAAATCTATAAGTAAGAGACATATAGGCTAGACATACAATGTAAATGGGTTTAATAATTTCTTTTAGCACACCATCTTACTAACCGTTCAGGCTATACCCTTATGTACTAATTACTATAATGTGATATGGATGATAAAGATAATATTGTAGAGGAAGTGTACTCTTATTCGTATGGAGGGGGCTTGGAAAACCATTTGGGATAAAGCACTATCAGTTCACGTGACCGAGACTCGAACCTTAATCTTCTCATCATTGGCGGTCCAATCTACTGCGAGAATATTGGCGTAGACCACGCAGCCACCAAGGAGGGTGAGCATTTATTACTACAAAACTTTAGAAAGTAATGTTGTCGTTGTTTACCAAACAATATACCCTCTCGTGCTTGATACATAAGCGGTTGTAATACAAAAATAATTACACGCATCAGGAACGATTTAGGGGGAAGTTTAAACTCTAAAATACCTTCTAAATATATTGTGAAATTTTTTTGAGCTCTAGATTTTTTAAACTATTTAACACATTTTGTTAATATTTTGATGAGGTAAACACACATAATTGTTTTGTATCTCTGTTCATGATTCACGTCTTCTTTCCACTCTTAACTATCCGTACATTTGTACACATTTAGTAAGGGTTGAGCATGATTGAATTTATAATAAACATACGAGCATTTTCGTAAAGAAAAGTTGGTAAATAGTTTATAAAAGTCAGATTCAGTACCAATGATGACTCGAATCCCAACCTTCTGTAATTGGTAAACAGGACAAGAAGAGATATATACCTCTCTCCGTATGCCCACAGGAGCAGGTAAAACAAAATGAGATTGAACTAAAGTCACTCAAAATAACAAAGTAACATCCTAATATATTTCTTTCTTCCTATACTGACTTATTAATTATCACTTTTGCAACCCGTATCATTTGTTTAATCACTAATGTGCTCAGGCGTATTTCTTAAAAACAAGACTGGACTATTGGTGACGGGGATATAATTGTTTGAATCCTGTTTGGGTGTACTCGGGGTGTTTTTTCCAAAATATTTCCCACTCTACCTCTACGCAAATATGGGCTTATTTTTGATAGATTATACCTTCCTTTTCCCTATCCATTAGTGTAAATTTGCGGGAAGCCCGAACGCGTAGTAATATGTGGTGCACGCAAAAATAATACCTATTTTAATCAGTTCTGTACAGACAATTGAAATAGTAAGATATTTCAAAAACGATTAAAAATAGCCCTCTTACTACTAAGTGATCCATTAATCACGCGGTGGCAAAGTATGATACTATGCACCTGTCAGTTAAGTTTCGTGTTTGATAATACACCTAGTAATAGCTAGGTGTAGTTACTAAAAAGTTCCCTCCGAGTCTGTTAGCAACATTCATAGTCAAAACAACATTTTCCTCTAAAATAAATAACACTTTAACGGCAATGGAAATATAGTTTTAATCCAATCCTTTTATTTTTTAGCATCATGTCTCATTAACCGTTCGAATTATACGCTTATATTATAATCACTCTAATGGTTTTAGGGATTAGAAAGTTTATATTTAGAGGAAGTGTACCTGTATTTGTGTGGAGGGAAAGTGAAAAACCATTTGGAAAAACCTACTTCAGTACACCCAACCAAAATTTGAACCTTGATCTCTTCATCATCGGCAATCTATTCTACTGCAAGATTAGCGCGTTAGACCATGCGGCCACCGGATCGGGTTGAGCTAGTCCTATTTATCGTATTTTCTAACTATTATATTTTGAACTCGGTAAGCACTGTCTGACAGTAATAATATTTACTAAAATTACTTGAATATATATTTACACATTAAGTCACGTGATCTGTAACTATACTTGGATTGATTGTATAAATACCTATTGAAAATAATATCAATCAAAATGCCAATAAAGATTATCGCAGGATAATATATACTTCCCAAACATTCCTTTATACCGTGTTCATACTTTGGTGTTAAATGTTTAGAGAATAACGGTTTTGATTTAGTATAAAGATTCTTTAATCGATAAAATTAGAACAAACACGTTTGTGAGTATGATTTAATATTATCCCCATCAGAGGTCACGTGGTCTAAAGGTGTCAGGCTCACCAAGAGTGGTTTGCCAGTGGCTAGGAGATCAAAGATTGCATTTCGGCATAGCTCACAAAGCGTAGTTTTCACATGTGGTTCCCCTCCCCTTTTCATTTGGGTGACTTCTCTTTAAAAAAAAACTTCCACCTACCAGCCTTATAGCTTATTCCTTCGTTGAGCTTACGATCAAATGGCTAGACTGCCTATGATAGATAGATTGGCGCTAGAATATCGGTTAGGTATATTGAGGGGATTTTTCCCATTCTATTTCAACGCAAATGTAGGTACATTTCCTCTAAATTCAAACTTTCTCATCCATAGCTTACTAGCGTAATTAGTTTATATGCGTGTAGGCTGAACAGGTAGTAAGATTGGGTTATAAAATAAAGGTATTGAACATATCACATTGTCACAAAAACTACCCGTTACGTAGACCTTAAATAAATTGGTTACTGGTAGCAAGACACGGTGCACAGACAAAATATTGATGATGGACATTTTAACGTTAGGTCTTCAACTAGTTTCGGTCATCTTGTTTCTTTGCAGTATCATAATCGCTAAATTGGTAGGTTTTCATTTGGACATTTGTTCGTTGGCCCTCCATAAACCTTTTATGGACTTCCCAATGGAACACAGCTACCATTCTTAGCTAATAGATTAGAACCTCTTGATAGCTGAATCCTGTTTGAATCATTGGCCTTGAAATGGTGTATGGATAGGTGTTTAGCGAGTTTCCCACTTAATTTATCGTCCTTTTTGGGATGTCGTGTTCCTTGCCATACTTTAAAACTAGTTACGTGTTCAGATTGATATTGTCGTCTGTTATATGACTGCCCTGACCTTGCTTATAATCACCTAGCTATCATGTTATTTAACCAGATATTCACTTAGACATCAATAATGTAGCTTGGGAACTTAGGTTTTATAGTGATAGTTTTTTGAACTTTCGCAGGTATTAAGATTAAAAGTTAGCACCGCGTTTTACTACCTGTTCAGATTAGCGCATATGTACTAATTACGCTAGTAATTTAAGGGTAAGGAATGTTGAATTTAGAGGAAGTATACCAAATTTTGCGGGGAGGGAGAGTAGAAAACAATTTAGGAAACTCTACTCTCAATACACCCAACCGGGATTCGATCCCTGATCTCCCTGTCATCAGCAATAATGTCTAACACGAGAGTGACGTCTTAGACCATGAAGCCGCCAAAGAAGGTCTTATTTTGGTTTTTACCACAGCCTTAAGCATACGGGAAATGTCTTAGTATCGCCTTATCTATTATTTTACGTTGATGGAGAGGACAGGGCTTGAAACTCAACCCGGTTCCTTAAGGGGTGGTTTTCTCATTCCCTCTTCATGCTAATGTGGGTAGATTCCCTCTAAACTACCCTTTCATCAATCATCCCTAAGATTAATTTGTTAATAACATTAGTGTTAGAAGAAATACATATCTCTAGAAATGTCGTGGGTGGAGGGGTAGACTGTAGGGAGCCTGGTTTAATTACGTGTTGTGCTGACGAATGTGTTTACTATTTATATACGGGCTCGTCTTTATACAGATTTAGTAGATATCTGAGCCTCATCGCTGGCCGTATAGTCTAACGCGTCACTTGTGTCTTCTAGTGGATTATTAGTGACGGGGAGATTCGGGTTTGAATCTCGGTCAACTGTACCGATGGTGGTTCTTTTTCTAGATTGTTCCCGACACATTTAAAAACATGATCTACCTTCTTAGTTCCTACTCTTTAGCATAATAAATGTGTACGTATAACCCGAATGGGTACTAAGACCTGCTGCTAAAAATACAAATAATAATATTTCTAGTTTATAGGGCTTGTTGTGGATTAGTTTGTGGTCCAGTTTGTAAGTTTTGTAAGGACAAAGTCTGTGCATTAGTAAAGTACATGCTAATTACCACAATTTATATAAAACTATTATAAAAATATAATCACTCTATAGTGATACACCTGTGGTTTTTTTTAGCAAGTGTATCACTCATTTGTACTAAGAGCCCATTTGAGCACTCCTATGGAGTGTCTTAAATGGGTACTTTATCTCTTTATCTTTTATCTATATCATTTATTATTTTGTGTATTTTCCTGTATATTCTGCAGGAAAATTACTACGTTTCTCCCCTATGGGGATTATACTAAGTTTTAATATATTTCAAGGCCCTAATGACCTCAATGTGTCGATGGGCCTCAAAACCTTAATAATAATAATAATATAGTAAAAAAAGATTAAAATACATCTGACTCAACATCTATTGAGCTAATTACTCTTACCATTCCTATCAAAGACTTTCCAGTCTAAGGTGTTAGATGC
Source organism: Timema californicum (assembly GCA_902141385.1). Taxonomy (NCBI): domain Eukaryota; kingdom Metazoa; phylum Arthropoda; class Insecta; order Phasmatodea; family Timematidae; genus Timema; species Timema californicum. The sequence continues at coordinate 42,408 of CABFOW010003204.1, forward strand.
TCGTCATTTGACGGGTATTTCAGATGGGAACTATCCATATGGTTTTCCTTTATATTCTCCACATTTATGTGTTTTCACTACTTATAGATTACTTTCTTCATTCCTATCTCTTGAAGGAGCTGCTTTTTGGAGGCCCGAAACACATTACAGACACCAAGCTATATAATTAGTTATTTTGATTTTAAACTTTGGTTCTTACAGAAAAATTGTGATGAAATTGATCACATGTATGGTTAAGAATCTTACACTTTAATTTTTTAAATAAAAATAAAGAAAAATACAAGTTTAAGTATGGTTAATTCATATTCAACAACGTTCTATGGGGAATATAGCAGATTTGAGATAAATATAAATGGTTATAAACACAGGTCCAGACGTCTGTGAATAAATAAAGTAATTTTATCATAAAGTCAAGCAAGAAGTATATACGTTACTATGGGCTGTTTTAGTTGTTTTTTTAAAGTTCCTGCCATTTCAAAAAGAAATAATACAACTTGAGGATTTGTCCCTTAGAGTAGTCATTGCTTTGACTGCCTTTATGATGATCTATTGATATATAATACATTGTTTTTAACCTGCTATTTAATTGTTGCTATGGTCTTTGGAAAGGTTAAGGAGAACTATTCGTTATTTTAAGTGACCCTGAAGGATTGTTCTCTCGTTGCACTCTTAGGGTATTTTCACACTAAATAAGTAGGCCTATATAAAATATATTTCACAGTGGAGAATAGGAGATATAGATATTCATGTAGGTTTTATCTCAGCTCCTTACTATACGTACAGAATATTTATATTTTTACACTAATGGGGTGGACATGAAAGAGGTGGATTTTGTAGGAAATGTACCCACATTTGCGAGGAGGGAAAGGTGGAAAACATTTATAGAAAAGAGCCCTCAGCAAACACCAGGATTCAAAACCCCATCACCGGGATTCCAATCTATTGCGAGTATGATGCCTTAACGCCACGTAACCACTGATCCGAGTATCAGTTTATGTACACTAATGGAGATATAAAAAAATTTACATATCAATATGTCTGTAAGAGTAAAGAATTTTACATTTACCATTCATTTGTTGTTAGAATATTTTTCTGCCACACCCTTGAATTTGCACCCTTTCCTATATCTTTCTGTAATACCACGTCTTGACATTCATTCGGGCTGAACGCCTATATATTAATTATGCTATTATTTTAAGAATGAATAAGATTGTACAGAAGTTATAGGAAATGTAACCACATTTTCTTGGAGGGGGCGGAAATTTATTTTATGATAACACACCCCTAGTACATCTGACCGAGATTCGATACCCGATCTCCTTGTCATTGGCAGTATAGTATATTACAAGAGAGACGCCTTAGACCATTCAAACAGAGAAGTGGGACTTTTCTAGACCGTTATACAGTGATAACCTAATCAGGATTGCATCACATAGTCCAGTTATGTGATGCAGATATATAACAGGGCTGCCACACGTCTGACAAAACAGGAAGGACCGGTAATACACAGGGATTCTTACAAAAATAATAAATACAATTAGAGTACTTGTGAATTGTATGTTTAACTGCAGGATTTAAATAATATATTTTTTATTAAAAGAAAACATTAACTGAAGAACAAAGCACGTTGATTCGAACATTATTCTTTACCCCCAGGCCTTTTTTCCCCTGTCAGAATCATTAGGTTGTGTAGTAACTGAATAAATGTACTCATCAAGGCCAAGTTGTCAGGTTCTAAACATCAGTGACATGACTTAAACACGTGTACTTTTTTTTTTATGAAAAGTGAGACATCATTCCTTTACCTTTATCACTTTTTAAATCGTTTGGGAAAATTAAAATTCCTTCTGAAACATATATAAAACGCAGGGAATTTAGGAATAAATAAATATTGGAAACTCAGTAAAAAGTACGGTTACTTAGATGGTGTCTAAATAAACTTTTAACCTAAACAAGAAAGACTGATTTATTCAGGTGGCACTGTATTTGATTTAATTTTTTTATTAAAGGTGAAAATGCTAAAATGTTTCTTTCCTGCATGTGACAGTCTTGAATAAAGGAACACGTGATGTAATCGTCTTGATTCAAACAAATCTTCTATAGTTCATGCATTTAAATTTAGGACGAATTAACATAGCACACAATTACTTGAAAATTAATATACATTTACTTGAAAATTATAATAATGATTTAATTAATTCTTAAGAGAAAATATTACAAATAATTAATCGGAAAACTAGGTTTACGATTGTACTAGGACTAGAAAAATTATCAATATTCTTTGTTTGACTATTTAAAAATTGAAACTAGCTCTTTAGCTTTATTCTTTATCGCAATCCCTGGGAGAGAAGAGATATTTTGTTCATTAAAAAATTGTATTCGTGATTTTGGTGGATGTCGACGTTTCATGATCCTCTGAACACAAAAATGTGGAGTGTACTTTTTTTTATGAAAAGTGAGACATAATTCCTCTACTTTTATCACTTTTTAAATCGTTTGGGAAAATTAAAATTCCTTCTGAAACATATATAAAACGCAGGGAATCTAGGAATAAATAAATAGTGGAAACTCTGTAAAAAGTCCGGTTACTTATATGGTGTATAAATAAACTTTTAACCTAAACAAGAAAAAGACTGATTTATTCAGGTAGCCCTGTATTTGATTTAATTTTTTTATTAAAGGTGAAAATGTTAAAATGTTTCTTTCCTGCATGTGACAGTCTTGAATAAAGGAACACGTGATGTCATCGTCTTGATTCAAACAAATCTTCTATAGTTCATGCATTTAAATTGAGGACGAATTAACATAGCACACACTTACTTGAAAATTAACATATATTTACTTGAAAATTATAATAATGATTTAATTAATTCTTAAGAGAAAATATTACAACTAATTAATCGGAAAACTAGGTTTACGATTGTACTAGGACTAGAAAAATTATCAATATTCTTTGTTTGACTATTTACAAATTGAAACTAGCTCTTTAGCTTTATTCTTTATCGCATCCCTTGGAGAGAATAGATATTTTGTTCATTAAAAAATTGTATTCGTGATTTTGGTGGATGTCGACGTTTCATGATCCTCTGAACACAAAAATGTGGTTTTCGCATTAAGTGAAGATGATTTAAACCCAAAAGAAAAACTTAATATTTATAAAATTGGCTCCAATAATTTTGATTAAATTCCTAGCCAAACATTGACAAACATTATAAACAAAATAGCGAATCTAAGGCTTCCTCAACCTGATTAAGTTGCCAAATGGTCTAAGGCATCATTCTCATGTTAGATTTACCTATTTATGACGGGGAAATCGGGGCTAGAGTCCTGGTCAGCTCTACTGAGGGTTGTTTTTCCTAAATGGTTTCCCACTCTTCTTCCACGTAACTTAAGGTATATTACCTCTAAAAATATGTTTCCTTCCTTATTCTCACTCCTTTAGAGTAATTAACTATTATATATGCGTATAGCCTGAACAGGTAGGAAAAAATAAACAATAATCCTGTAAAATGACTTGGGAGGTGCTTTACACAATTAGATGGATATCTCTTATGTTGATCATATATTTGTAGCTCTTTGATATACCAAATAAACTATCATCAAAAAGTTGTTGAACTATTGACATATTTTTTAAAAAGTTTACAATATATAAGTTGATGGACGCCTGGTAGCTGGGGAGTTGGTTGTTATGCTCTTTGGTGAGCAGTGATGTTACTTTATTTTAGTGTACCTGTAACAGCGAATATATTTTCATTTATGTTATTTGGTGGCATGTGATGCTGAGTTTTTTTTAATGTTTCTACTACAGCGTGTATTATTTCACAAATCCTAAAATATGTCCATTCTTGGTTAAAGGAGAGAGAAAGTCAGTGTGGTGCACCGTACCATTCATTTAATCAATCTTCTTGTATTTAAAAAAAAATGGTGTAACCGTTTCCTTGGTCTTGAGTCAACTGTTTCCTAAAGTAGAATGCAGAAGATCATACGTGTGGTTTAAGCTGTATCACCTACACAGGCTAGGTGAAAAACGTAAAATGAAACGAACTCCTAATAGAACAATCATAAACATAAAAGGTTTCTTTTTTAAAATAGCAGACTGTATAAAACAATTCCTTACAGTTGGTGATCATAATTATAATTATAATGATAATACCGTCTTTATTTGGGCTGAGTTAAGGCCAGCGCTGTTTCTTATAATCCACACACATATCTATTCTCTTGCGTCATATTCACATGCGTTTTTTAAACTCCCGAGTAAAGATATATTCTCTTGGATCCATAGCCAATACTAATTCAATAAAAGTCTCAATCGTGTTCCATAACATCAAAGCCGCGATGAAGCCTCTGTTTACACTGAAAGCCTACTTGATTCCCAAACGGTTTAGTTATAAAATATGACTCTTGTATAGTCAATCAAGGTAAGACTGCTACCTTGCATGCCTCCTCCATACTGTAGCTTAAAAAATAGTTACTGTATGATGGACCTTTTAGAAGGAATATTAAATATAGCTTCAGAGTTACCAACATTGGCACCAAACCCATATTTATCATCATCATCATCATCATACCCGCCTTGGTGGCGTAGTTAGCTAACGTGCTGTCGTGTTGAGCTTAACTGCTGAGGACGGAGAGATCGAGGTTCGAATCTCGGTTGGGTGAACTGGGGGTGGTTTTTCCTAAATGGTTTTCCACTCTCCCTCCATGCAAATGCGGGTTCACTTCCTCTAATTCAACCTTCCCAATTCCTAATCCATTAGCGTAAATAGTACTTTAAGAGTATAACCCGAACGGGTAGTAAGAAGTGGTGCTAAATATTATTATAACGCAGTTGTCGACATTTATTGCTGCAGAAAATATGGAAACATAAGAGTTTTTCTTACACTACTCCTTAGTTCCCGTTTGGTCTATACGCATTCATTAATTACACTCACAGAATAAAGAGAAAAATACAGAATTTTGTATTATATTTACTCAAATTTGGGTGGAGATAGAGTGGGAAAACATTTAGTAAAAAGCACCCTCAGTACACTTTGTTGATATTGGAACCCCGATCTTCCCATTACTGGCAATCCACTCCAATACGGGTGTGATGCGGGTAAAACCAACTCACATCTCAAGTCGTTAACTGTAAAAGAGATTCTAAAATAAAAAGATGTAATATAACAAAGGCAGTTTTATTTTTATAAATTGTACATTATTTACAAGAGTTGCGTGGACATCAAAGAATCTCGGTGACCATATGTATTTGTTATTGATACGAGGTACCACAAGGTTCGGTCATAGTACCTCGCCCACTTCTTCGAGTGAACTCCTCCACGACCCTGACAGCACAGCGTCTGGGTTGTGACGGAGTCCTAGGTTAGGCTGTCGTCAGGCTAGTCGTCATCTACTTCCTGAGGTTGTCCTCCTCGGGGTGAGCTGCGTTGTAAGCCAGGCTCTTCAGGATCTCCTCGGGGATTGGGGGGGCGACAGGCAGGAAGCTAGCCTGAGGCTGGAAACCGTTCTCGTCGGCGATGTACCTCAGCTCGAACAGCTGTCCGTCAGGGGTGATGAAGGAATAGGATCCTTGGATGATGCTGGATGGTCCTTCCTTGTCACCCAGGTCCTTCAAGGTACCTGAGGACTCAGCCTTTGTACCATCAGCGCTCTCATAGCTGAAACATATTTTAAGCTTCATTATTTTTTGTCACTTATCATAAAATATACTAATTAATTATTATTATGTTTTAACTTCAAAGCAATACTTTAGATTTTGTTATCATTACATACATTTCTTGATTTTATTATGAATGGACATTTGAAACACCTTTTGGAACATACAAACATACTTGTTGCGGTCAACATTTTTAACATGTTACTACAATATTATTGTACTTTTATAGGTATTGATGATCTATCAAATGTGACATCTTCAGACCAAATGACTTGACTTTTGAATTCGTTAAAATAGATCTAGTTACTTTTTATAGCTGTCGGATATGTAAATTCATAAGAAAATTGGGGCACAGACGTGACATGTAGTATTATAGATTTTCAGAAAAAAAAAGCTATATAATTGGGTTGAGTTTGTGAACGCTTGATTCCTAATAGTGATCGTTATTACGTTTCACTTCAAGGCTGATAAATTAGTCTAAAGGAGAGGACTGAGGCAGTTAGTTTAGAGGTAATGCATCAGCATTAGTGGGAAAAACACAGTGATGTTGAAAAATTATTTTGTAATGCACCTCAATCCTTCTGGTCCCCAGCAATTTAATTTATTCAGAGACTGATGCCTTAAGCTATGAGTCCATCTTTGATTTATCCAGTGCTCTATAATTTATAAACTAATATATCGAGTTTCCGCCATGACTCGCAAGTCATTTTTGCCTTTCATCACATTTTTACAGAAGGATTATTATGTAGGCGCATCTTTTATATGGACAGAATTGTCTTTTTCAACTATACCGAGATTCACAACCAATATTCATACATCACAGCTACTCCGCATCAAGACACTAATTGTCACGTGCAAGAGTTCTGCTTTCAACAAACAACTATTGTGACAGCACCTTTCATCAGAAACCACACTCCCCCCATCAGATAACCTGTAACTTAGGTAGGTGATACGTCTCAATCCAGCCCCGCTATTATATTTCTGGGCATATAAAAAAGGTAAAACCACCCTGAAATACGTTCCTGATGAAAAGCAGTAATACGTTATTTATCACAAAACACTACTCATATACTCATTCTGAACAGGATTGTTTTGACCATTTTTGAATGATCCCAAATTTTCAAAACTCACTCAACAGTAAAATACCCTTAATTTTCAACATATTATAATTAAAATAAAGATTTATCCTTGGGTTATTACCATATAATACCTAAATATAAAGAATGAATTAAGTCCATCATACTGTTTTGGTTGTAGACCCATGAAAAGGCTGACATAATTGTATGACCTACATTTTGGATTTCGGGGAGAACGTTAAGATCCATCATAATCCCTAGATAGTCAGATTTCACGACAAGGACTACCTTTGCATTCTTATTGACCCCGCCTCACCTGTTCTGGAAGGTCCCGTCCTCGTTGAGGATGTTGGACTGCGCCAAGATGGGGATGGGCTCCTTGGGGTCCAATTTGAGCAGGGGTGGGGGGGCGGCGAGGGCCGCGGCCAGGAGGCAAGAGATAATCACCTGGAAATAAGATCGTGTCCAATTACTATCTTTTATATAGTCTGAGATGACCTTTACAACTCCTTAATTCAACCCCCTTAAGATGGTATTCAAAGTTATAACTCTTATATTGCTAATTTATTTCCCACTGTATCTTAATATCTGTTTGGTCTATACGCGTATTTATACTATTTTTTTTATCACTTTGTATTATTACTCATTTGGATTATACGCCTATGAACCAATTAGGCTAGTAAGCTAGGAATTAGGAAATTTGAATTTAATAGAAGTGTACCCGCATTTTCGTGAAGAGGCAGAGAAAATCAATTAAAGAAATCCCCTCAGTACAGCCGAGCGTGTTCAAACCCCGATCTCCCCGTCAATGGGAGTCTAGTTTATTGTGAGAGTGACATCTTAGACGATGAGACCAACAAAGCGTGGTATACACATTTTAATTACAATATAAGGTTGGAATAAGGAAAGTCAGAACTTAGAGGAAATGTACCTACATTGGCGTGAAGGGAGAGTTAAAGACCAATTAGGAAAAACACCCTCGGTAAAACCATCCATCACTAAACGCTCTGTCCTCCCCGTCACAAGCAAACCATACTAAGTGAGCATGACATTTATACCATTTGCCACCAGAGGGGGTTAAGTCAGTAATTCTACTATATCTGTATGATATTTTTATGTTTATTTTGATAGTTGAATTTATATAGAAACTAGGCTATTTTATCGCATCAGCAATGGTTACAAGTTCTCGTTTGAAAAAAAGTCATAGAATCTTTTTATAGGGTATTAAAAGTTCTAGCTAAAATTATACTCGTCGAAAACTGTAAACTTGTGAGAGGTTTTTAGTTTTCGGTGCTGAGCTCGTAGCAAATATTATATCTTTCCCGTCCCACGAACATGAGCGTTTTAAAATGGTCCATTCCTCTCTTTACTCTACAACACAACACTAGTAATTTTGTCTGGATGGATTAGTCAGTTTAGTATTTTAGCGAATTAGATCTACTAGTCGTCATGCCCAGGTGGAAAATCAACTATGTCAACTTATCCAAACCACTGGATTCGTAAGTACCACATCGGAGAGTATTGGAAAGCTTTTTTGCAAACGTTTAGAAATCCTATATTATTAATAGGAGGGCTTAATATTTTTAAATATTGTTTTCACCAAAATTGTAGGTGAAAAATCTGACTATTTAGAATGTTTAAATTTTAAGTTTAAAGTGTTTTACAAATATGTGTGATGGCTTACATGAAACTCTATAAAACAATCTCACATTATCTTAAAATTTACTTTTAATGCCATATAAAAACACAACATTATTTATTAAAGGAATAACAGATATAAGTTCCTAACCTTCTACTTCTCAGAAGTAGGAATATAGTTTTTATTTAAACTTTAAGCTCAAAATTTAAAGATTTTAATAGTTCATAAACCTGAAGATCATTTTTAAATAAAGTGAGATTTCTAAAGTCTGCAACGCGTCTAAATTCTTTACTGTGTAACAACTTCAAAGACTAACGTCAGTTTAGATGTTTATGATTTGTGCGCAGATCTACAGCTTAGGGCCTTTTCTTAGAAACCTTAACCACTTCTTTCATGACATAAGAAAAACTGTCATTGTGGCATTTATATATTCACCGATTAATGTATATTATCAAAAAATAGATACACCCTTAATAACATCAAAATGTTACAGAATGCAAGGGTTTGCATCATATGTATGTACATTTTAAAATATATATTCCACGTAAATTCTTTCAAATGATTTATTTTAAAAATATATATTTTCTGCTTGCTAACATACTAATTATTAAATTTGGATATTTTTACTCAATGGCTTACAAGATATACTCATATACCATCATTAATATCGACAGATCAGAAGGAAGTGTACATGTTAGTAATATATTCAATTTTAATTTTGCAGCAACTGGACTAATACATCCTCATTTGTAGTAACACATTATTATAAATTTGCTTTAAGTGCGGCATACGTTTAAAGTTTTGTTTAGTGAGCTAAAATTAAAATTAGTAAAGTATTGTATAAATTAATTCATACGTTTGATTGTTTATTATTTTTATTTATTTGAGGTATTTAACGTGACCTTTCTGAACCAACTGATTATATCACGAGAATTCCAATGAGCGAACTTGAAAGTACCTACCGATTTTGCCAGGAAAGGTATTCTAACATACCTTCCTGGGTTACATTACATGCCATAATCGACATGGAACCGACGGCTTAACTTCCCGTCCGAAGGAAATTCGGCTACGGATTTTTAGCGCTCAAGAAAAATCCATCTTTCTGGGTTGGGTTTGAGCCCACGAACGTCGGGTCTTAGGTTGAACACCTTACCACAAGACCACCAAGGTCAACGATATACTGTACTTTCTTCTTCCTTAAGGGTTATCTATATCCTAACATCAAACTTTCATCGTGACGTTTCAAACAAGAAACGAACACAGACTTCAAGTCTATAGACCCTACTATATTTTTTGATAATTAAAAAAAATGTTTTCAGAAAAAAAATTATCAAATTTTCAGATATGCGGAATATATGATTTTGTATGAGTAAAATAAATAACTATTATAACATAGGTATATGAATAAAAATTACTACGTATGTATTCAGGAAATAAGCACTGGACCTTCGGCTTAGCACACTCTTCCAATAAGCTATCAAGTTCATCCTGTATTCATGGCCATAAACCTGTACCAATGAAATTGGCAAATCATTCAATCCCAAAATTAATTAAAAAACAACAACTAGGTAGCCTATAATTACCCAAATAATGAAATATTTTAATTTTCACTATTTATGAAATTGGTCCTCTTACTAAAATATAATTTATTTGAAAAATATATATATTTTACTATAGTGAATATCAGAGTATAATATACTAAATACTGTCCGGCTAAGGCCATCACGAAGATAACTTGAAACTAATGTGCCTTGCTACCACACATTAACTAACACAATGAGCACTATTTCAGTAATAAAGACGTCAGTAAAATGAGAATGACTTACAATCTTCATCATGGTGCTATGAAGTTTCCTAGAGGAGTGTTGGTGTCTCATCTCCTGTCTCCACTATTTATACAACCATGTAGTGCGGGCGGTATTGCAATGTCCACGTCAGTTTGGCCTCGGGCGCGGCGGTTCAATATTCTGGTGGGAGATGAGCCGACCCGGTGTACTAGTGTCTTTCAGGGGAGGGGGAAAGATCGTCTGAAACGTTTAATCAACGATTTAAGAATACGATAATGTTCACTGAGAAGGGTAATTAAACATGATGTGTAAGTGCTCAAGCTTAGTTACAAGCAAACCCACTTTTAATTATTGCTGCTGCCCACACTGGAGCGTTATTATCGACGTATTTTTCTTGTTAGTGGGGAAGTGAGGGTTAAGATATCTGGCGGGTGTTCTAAGGTGATTTTTACTAAATATTTTCCCAGCCTTTTAGGGGCGCAATTGGGGGGATATTTCCTTTAAATTATACTATCATTTTGCTTACCCAATCAGTGTAAATATGTGAATACTCTAGAAGTATAAGACGTGGATACCAATAAAAATATTTCGAGAAATTGATTAAATAGGTTTTTTCACTTATTTGAAGTCTTTAACGTGCATTTTCTGAACCAACTGGTTAAATCAGCACACGAATTATGGACTAACATAAATCTATAACAGACACAACCTCCAGCCCCCAGCCACCAGTTCATCACTGTGAAAGTGTAATTCCACATTTTACCAATAATAAGTTTTTCAGCGATGGTGGCAATCTAACCTGGGCTGCTTAGCTCAGTTGACAAATACACTACCGACTGATTGCATATCAATTAATAAATTATGAATCAAATAGCCAAATCTATTATTTATGTTTTTTTAGTGAGGATTACTCCATCTAGATATCATATTCTGAAAACTGAAAGATGACACCTCGACAAGGGTTCCGGGTTCGATTCACATGTCCTGGTGTCATTTTTCAATTTTAAGAATATTAAATTAAAAAGTTGCTATGCTTAGTAAAAGTATTTTTTAAATATTGATCAAACTATACATTTATTAAATAATAAGCACATTAGATAGCTTAATTCCATTCAAAACAACATAAACCACTAAACGAGTGCTTTCCGAACTTTTTTAAAACCGCAACCCAATTTTTCGACTGGTTAACATTTTTGACTCACCTGGCTTTAATAGGTATTAACACACGGTTTGCGACCCACAGTTAAACAGAAAATAAATGGAAACAGACTATATATATATATAACATAAAACAGATGGTATCTCTGACCGGGAGGGACATGACATGCAACTCGGTTGCCTGCTTGCAGACAGTTCACCGCTCGGTGGCACAGTGTGATGGCCAGGGTACGTACACCTATGAAGGTTGTCTTCACCTACCCACAATGAGATATGTGATGATAGTGACTATGGAGGTGTGCATTGGAAAACCTAACTAGAGCCTAATCTACCAATACCTGGCGACCATAGGTACAATTCCTCTTGAGAGGAGAATACTCATGGTACCAGCTGGGAATCGAACTCGGAACCCCTAGATTCTTATCCACGTGCATTGACCACTTCACCACGTGGTCGGATACTCTAATTGTACTACCGTACACTGGGGTACATACTTCAAATATATTATATTTAATTGAACAATTACACCTGCACAAAGTAATCGAACCAGGTTCAAGTTTCATGTCCAGGAATAATTTTTAAACTTCGGGTAATAACCTGATAGGTTTAGTTTTTAGTATATCTGCTAAATAGTTTTGTAACATTGAGGTATAATTTTATATATTACTCTATAATTAGTTCCCTACAATACAAACCAAGGTTTTGGCTGAGGATCTTACTAGTTTTCAAGTGGATGACTACATACTTAATACATTCTCTGTGCCTTGAAATAAACGTTTGTGCTTAGAATGTTCTAATTATTAATATATAAAGTGAAGTTGCACAATGAGTCGACCGACCAAAAATGTTGGTTTACGTATCAATTTTTTTCCCCTCTGCTGTCTGTGAATTTCAAAGAAAGTAGTACCCAAAATTTTCCTCTATACGGTATAAGTTTATTCGAATTTTCAGACGCGATAATTGTGAATGCCACACAGGCAATAAATTCGTCATCCTCGTCAACCATTTTGCTTTCGACTGAACATTTTTGTCAATCCAGTGTAGACAAGAATTAACATTTCGATTTGTTGATTGACAATGTCGATTCAATGAGGACACAGATTTAGTTTGTCTTTGTAAGGCTAGGTTATAGGCTGTGTTCTTGCATAGCGTTGTGTTTAGAAAGTGAAATTTGAAACTGCAAAATATCTATATATATATCAAGCATACGACCGACCTGCAAATAAATATATAAATAAAATCAAGAATTAAAAATAAATGCTATTTATTTAATTAATTTGTATATGCTACGAACACGCTTCTAAATAAATTACTTTTGGGTACATTGAAAAATAACAGTTGTTGGTTTGAATAAAGCAAATTACTCTTTAAAGGAGAATGGATTTGAGTTTCATCAGCGCAACTTACTACTCCAATTTTCTCGTTGATAAATAATTAGTTGTCATGATTGATGGATTGGAGGTGAGCTTGTAATCGTCGACGGCCAAGTTTATTCTTTTGCAAACAGTCTGATATCGCGTTGTACATGTTTGCTGGAAACGGAGATAGAGGTTCGAATCTGGGTGAACTACACTACAATTATGGAAGCCCCACGATTGAATAATGTATCTGCTTCCCCCTTAAAGATAATTCGGATTTTTTTTAAACCAAAACTACCCATTTGGTTTTTTATAATATTTAAACTAGTTGGATAGAGTTTAGGATGATAAAATTTATAGAAAGATGTACCTACATTTAAGTGGAAGGAGAGTGGTCAACCAGTTATGCAAAAAACACCGTCACTATACCCGATGGAGATTTACACCCCGAGATCCCCATTATAGGCAATGCAATTTAAAACGAGTCTACCTGCGTTGGTAAGCACATGATGTAATTGTAAGAGCTCGTATAGTTAGCCGATAATGGAGGGATCGGGGATTGAAGCTCAGCTGGGTGAGGGTGTTATTTATCAAATGGTTTCATATCCCTTCCCCTTATTATGTTAATCACCTCGTCTTACTACCGCATCTTACTACATGTTGTGCGTATAGCCCGAAAGGATAGTAAGACGTGGTGCTAATAATAATAATAATAATAATAATAATAATAATAATAAAAATACCTGTTCAGGTTATACGCATATATAACTACTTTAATGAAGTAGGGATGAAACAGTAAGAATTCAGAGGTAATCTACTCACATATGTGTGGGAAGAGAGTGGGAAACCATTTATAGAAAAAAAACCTCGATAGTACCGTTAAATCTAGGCCTATGAATACGTTCAACAGTAGCACTTTACCGGGAATTAAACCTCTATCTTCTTCACGTAGGGGATCAATTCCTATTAACTTTAACCTTAATCCTATCTTGCCCTTTCGGTTTATTTAACATCTTGATACCCACTTTGGTGACCGCATGGTGTAGGGCGATACTCTCACAGTAAACTAGATTGCTGATGTCGGGGAGATCGAGGTTAAAATGTTTGTCGCGTGTACTGAGTTTTTTTTATTAAAAATGGTTTCCACTCTCTCTCTCCACGCAAATACGAGTACACTTTAATATATATATATAACATTCTTAATCCCCAAAACCATTAACGTAATTAGTACATAAGCGTATACCCCGAACGGGTCGTAAGACGTAGTGCTAATAAAAAAATGAGGACTCGGATGGGTAGTAAGACGTACTGAAATAACTATTAATGGAATGTCTGATGCTTTTGAACGCATGTCCATCGCATTAGCTTAATTAAAACCTTGAGGATAGAATTGAACAATAATAATTAATAAACCTCTTTAATATATTATGCTTACACTGCGCAATAAAAAATGCTGGTAGTAATAGATTACATTAATTTCCTTGTATTTTATTAACTCGGTCCAACAAATAGTAGTAGCCCTGTTCTAGATTGTTTTAATTTGAAATCAGAGAAACATAGCTTGACAATTAATCACCCTATTGATTAAATCACCTCTACATGATGGGCACGTGGATAATTGCGTCAGCCTAACTTATTCTGGTTTTAATGTAACGGAGAAACTTGAATCTCTGCCGGGCAGAGTAAAGTGGCATTTTCGTTAAGTTTTACCTTCCTCATAACTAGCTCATTTTGTGTAAATGTTTGTAAAATATGGATGTTTATTAAGATAATCAGGTGACCTGGTGGTCTAGGGGTAAGGTGTCAGACATCTATGCTGGCGGCCGGGGTTCAATCCCCTGTCCCGGCATAAATTTATCTGATTACCAAACCCTTTCTTCACCTCTGACAAGACATCTTGTGAATGTGGGGATTGCCAGGCCTCCACCGTGGTTCGGATTCCACGTTAAACTGTAGGTCCTCCATTTCATCTCACAATCACCCTACCANCCACGATTTACAAACAACCTTAACTTTAGAACAGACACAGAACCCAAACCCACATAAATAAATTCATAATTGCAAAAAGTGAATTCCCAAATTCACAAAAAAAAAAAGTTCTCGTGGTGTAGTGATCAGAGCCCTTGAAACCGGATTCACTTCCCGGCTAGTACGGGGGGATTTTTATTGAAAGGGGATTAATTACCATGGGCACAAGGATTTAGCTAATTATGTTTAAGTTAGGTTAAGACCTTCATTCTCATGATATTCAATATCATCATCTCCTCATACTATCGAGACATGGAAGTAGTTTCCACGGAAAGGATGTACGATTAGTACACTCGAGCACCCCCCGGGAAACTGTACATCAGTATCTATTGAATAATATTTCTGAAAACTGAGCTAGGGATTGATTTAGCCCAGACACGTCATTATTATTATTATTATTATTATTATTATTATTATTATTATTATTATTGTTATTATTATTGTTATTATTATTATTATTATTATTATTATTGTCATCATCATCATCTTCATCATCATCATCATCATTAATAAATTAGTTAGATAATCAAACCCCGACCCTTTAACTTACCTGTTATTGAGTCTAAACAACATTCAAACTGAGTGTAGCCAGGAAGGGGTTTTGAAGAATTTTTTTTTAATATAAGCAAAAGAGCCTCTAGGGACAAAATAAATGTTGATGAAAAAACTTAACGTATTTTGGCAGATTAAACCAGTTGTGAGCTAAGAAATGTTTATCGTTCAGAAAACTAAACTTATTCTATCAAATTTCTCCACGAATCCCCTGAAGGATTTTTAAGGATCCAGTTTCCCAACAAATAAGGGTCAAATAGGGCAAAGTTTTTTTCTTTATTTATTAGACTCTCATATGAATTTTAAAAACCAAAACCACTCACAGAACTCACATTCAAACTTTCAAAAACCTCTTTATATAAAAACACATAAAAAGTATTTTATGACAAAGTTAAAAGGGAGTTTAAAAGTTTTATTTTAAAATAACTAAGCTTCATGTTTGTTTTAAAACAACTAATAGCTATAGGTAAAAAACTAATCAGAGGAAAGGAAGATTATATAATACAAGCCCTGCAGCAGATAGAAACAACCCAATTCAGTGGTCGCATGGTCTAAGGTACTAATTTCGTGGTAGACTTGAAGACTATTGATGATGGGGGGTTCTGTCGGGTGTACTGAGAGTAGTTTTAGAAAAATAGTTTTCCACGTGATTTTCACGCAAATTTGGGTACAATTCCTCGAAATGTAGCAGTAATCACCACCTAAAGCTATTAGCGTAATTATTAGTACATAAGCGTAAACACGAATGGGTAGTATGACACGGTGATATACATATTTATATATATTATACCAGCAACATCGGTGATTACTTCAACAAGACATCAGGTTTGTATAGTATTATTAGCTGGTGATGTGAACGTCAGGGCTTTAATCCCAGCTGAGCATGTTGAGAGTGGTCTTACTAAAATTATTTTACACCATACCTCAACGTAAATGTGAGTGTATTTGCCATGATTAAATTCTATTCATCTCTATACAATTATCGTAAATAAACGCGGATAGCCCGGGCGATTTGTGAGACGGCTAAATAAATTACGTAGTTGTTTCCCGGCCTCCTGGTTTTTATCTGTCACATCACAAAGTCAAGAAAGAAACTGATATATTTATTGATCATGCGTGCTTCGTGTCCTAATACCCGCTCGAGCTATTAACATTTAATTTTGATTGATATTGATTATACTAATATTGGGAGGAGAAGCAGGCTAAAATCGAGGGGATATACTCGTATAATCGTATTTGTGTGAATAAAGGAGACAACCATCTATGAAATAAAATGGCAATACTCTGGACCAGAATTAAAACTCCAAACCCAACAATCGCTGGCCAATTGGGCGAGAATGATTACTTGGTTCACGTTCCAACCAGTTCGGTTTATATTTCTATTAAAAACATCAATTATTTTTTATTTTAAAGACATTTTGACATGTTTAAGAGTAAGCTAGGTAGTTTAGTTAAGGTAGTTCACTGATAAGTGATTTTTTAAATTTAAATTTCCTTGAAAATGGATCAAATGATTTAGTTTAAAATGCATGTTTAGGTTTTGTTTGACCTGACAGATAGCACTATAACATTGGTTTTTGGGTACAAAATCGCTGAAGGGTAGTTTACTGTGGGGTAATTTTAGAAAATTCGAAATATTTTGAAAATGACTATAAGACTTTGGTTTCAAATGTATGTCTGTGGATTGTGTGTTATAAAAAATAACACTGTATAATTGTTTTTTGGGTAAAATTTCGTTAAAGGGTAGATTACTAACGACTCAAAATAGAACAGTCTACAAGAAAAATATAGCTACATTATTTAAGTAGGTTATTTCGATTACTTCTTTTGTTTAAGGTACTGTACCTCGCAAGTGGTAATACATTTATGGACTTGTACTACAGCTACAGACTTGGTGTGAGTACAACCAGGAACTGTGTCAGGAGAGTCTGTATTGCATTGTGGGACCACTTGGGCGAAGAACAGCTTTCGTTCCTGGCAAGCTATTAGTGAAGGATTCAAGAAAACAGCTCATTTTCCGAACTGTATTGGATCTGTGGACGGGATGGAGATACCCCGGTAGAGGACCAATGAACATTAACAACAAACATTTTTTCTCTATAGTTCTTATGGCCATGGCTGGTTCAAACTATCGCTTTATATACGGGGATGTAGGATCATACGGCAAGGACTGTGGCTCTTCTGTATTCAAACTATCGCTTTATATACGGGGATGTAGGATCATACGGCAAGGACTGTGGCTCTTCTGTATTCAAACTATCGCTTTATATACGGGGATGTAGGATCATACGGCAAGGACTGTGGCTCTTCTGTATTCAAACTATCGCTTTATATACGGGGATGTAGGATCATACGGCAAGGACTGTGGCTCTTCTGTATTCAAACTATCGCTTTATATACGGGGTTGTAGGATCATACGGCAAGGACTGTGGCTCTTCTGTATTCGAAAGGACACATTTTTTACACAATTCTAATGGACGGACGTTTGAATGTACCACAGTCCGCCCCTATTTGAGAAGGTAGAAATATAAACCTGCCATTTGTTTTGGTAGGGGACCAATCATTTACTCTGATAGATAAATTACTAAGGCCTTACAATACAAAGAACACTTTCTGACTTTCAGGAAAAAAATATTCAACTATAGTTGTGTAGGGTAAGGAGATTTGTTGAGTGTGCATTCGGCATTCTCAGCAACAAATGGCGGATATTTCATAGGCCCTTGAATGTTTCTAAGCCCTTCGCAAAATCACTTGTAAAGGCATGTGTGGTTTTACATAGCCTAGTTAGAGAACTTAATGGTGTATATAACCAAGATCTAGTGGAAATAGAGGTTTCATCCAGGGCTTTACCTTTGTTTGCAGATGGACCAGGTAGAAATATAAGATCAGCTGAGGCCATTAGAGAAACATTTTGAAATTACTTTGTATCTCCGGAAAGGGGACTTCAGTGGCAAAACAAACAAAAATTTAAGGCTAGACATAATATCTTTAGGTCTGAAAGCATATACAAACTGTCCTCATATCCTTGTAAAATGTTTTCAAACATATTACACTCTGGCTTGTAGAGCTTGCTAACTTTTATTTGCTCCTATCTGTCCAGATATAAGTAATTTTGCTCCAAGAAGCAGTACACTTCAAGCCAAAGTTTATTTTTCATCTCCCGATCCTTGAATTTCTCACTTGTTTTGTCCCATAAACCCGCAATGCCCGCCACTAATTCAATTAAGGTCACTATGTCATACTTTAATTTACTAGACATTTTACTCAAAAGTAGAATAAGGAAACGAACGTGCAAGCACCTAATTACATGGAAGCTCACAACCAGCGATATCGGTGCTGGCATCGACACTGATTTTATTGGTAAGTGTGCAACAGCACTAAGGGCATCACTCTCGTCTTGTATGGTTTCCTGATGACAGGGAGGTCATGGCTGGATACCGGTGTTGGTTTTGCCTAGGTATAGCTCCACTGTTCCTTCACACAAATGATGATACAGTTTTGTAAACTCTATATTTCTCGTCTCTAGTTTAATAGTGTTTAACATGAATTCATCCCGGACTGGTCGTAAGATTCGGTACACTCCCCGAATGTATCAGATGGTGAGAAAATATCCTCACGCTTGCTTCAGCAAGAAAATAAGATAAAGATTATGGTCTCTTTATTAAGCATAAGATAAAATAATAGCAGTGATGCCAATTTTAGACGCGAATGTTCTTCATCAGCCACACTGGTGGCCACGAATGCTAAGGTCTCAACCTCATATGGTCTTGTATGTCGGTAACGGATACATTGTTGTTCATAGTTCTTCTTGGTTTAGGTTATTAGATACTCCCCTAAAGAGTTATCCATCTCCCTGCACAAAAATATAAGCATAATTTATTTGCATTAAGCTATATCTTCCTCATACTTATAATATGGGTGTACATTTTTAGAAAAACCACATACACCATCAGTGTATAGAATATCAACAGGAGGCTAGAGTTAATATTATCAAATATTACATTCATTGCGGAATTTAAAATTCAAATCACTCAAACCTGTGGGTACATAAACAAAATGTGGGTATAATCTGATCTGGTTTGCTGGTGATAGGGATGTTAGGGTTCGAGTCATGGAGAGGTATTATAATGTTTTTCATAAATGGTTTAGTAGCTCTTATTCCAAACAAATGTGGCTATATTATATTTCCTCTAAAATCAAACTTTCTTATTTCTAACTAACTAAGGTAATAATTTCGAATATCCCATATGAGTGAAACAATTTGTTGGGGGGGGGGGGCTAAATAAAAACAGGTTAAATTGATAATTTCCTAGCTGCCCAGGTGGGCACGCGGGTAAAATATGTCAGTCACGTATAGTATCGTTCAAATTCCGTAAGGTTTTATTTATGTGGTATTTCCCATATATTTTCCTGGCGGTCCTCCGAAAAAATGTGGGTACATCTTTTATAAATTTCGCATTCCTCATCCTCACCCATTTATTGTAGATATAACATGAATATGCGGATTACGAAAATAAAAATCAATAAACCAAGAATATATTTATAACATTTATAATGATACTTTCCATTTAACCTGAAAGGTAGCAAGCAGTCTTACCTTGACATATTACACTATGGTCCTATCTTATAAGCTGCACCATAGGGAACTATGTAAGTTAGCTTGGTAGCTTTTAGAGTAAATTAAGTGCAAATTTTTTATCATGTTATAAATTTCGGATTTTCTTAGGAAAATCACAAAAATAGTTCAAAAACTTTGTAAGGAATATTCACCGGACACTAATAAAACATTTTACACCCATCAAGTACACTAGATCTTTTTTCAATATGTATTTGAATATTCAATGAACTTCAATAAGATATAGTGACGTTTAGAATATAATTTTTTATAGAGGCATTTTTGTTTTGGTTTTATTTTCAAAGGGTAAGTTTTATCCATTATTTTTAATCCACTTCCAACATTCTCCTATTTCTAAGGTTTGATAAAAGAGGAGTTTTTGTAGCTGGAATTGAAAAACTAGACGTATAAAATTATACATCCAAAGAGCTCAAGATAAAATTAATGCTTTTTATTTCTCTTGAAGTTCAGTTTTTGTTCTTCATAGCTGACGAACTCATATTATGAGGCGTTAACTGCCTGATGATGGCGTCGATATGATACGCCGAAACATGTCTGTACCAGCTTTATGAAAAAGGAACAAGGGCATCAATAAGATAAGACAGAATTCAATATTCAAATATACATTTCAATATTATTCAATCTTTAACCTTTAATAATACAATGTATCGGTTTACGCCATCTTCACTTAACTAAACTTGACTTAAACTATTATGTTTTAATTTACTCATTTTAATATGTTATATGTATACGTATTGTATGTAAGATGATCTTGCTGTTTTAATGTCATAATGAATGTTAATCTGTTCTTTTAATTTAATCAATTTACATTCAATTCAATCCACATTCACTTTTGATATGTTATGATGGTTATATATTGAGTTCTTAATCTAACCAATTTGCACTCAATATACAGTTTTATGGTTTTATTCAAGTTGAACCTTGCGAATTTGTAATAATTCCAAACTTCAACTATACCTTTTTATATTTTTTATATTGAATTCTACGTTTATATTATAGATCGTTTCCTTACTACACTACATCATATTTTTCATGAATTATAAATTAGTGTTTGCTATAGCCTGAAATTGGCAGAACTAATGATTCAAATTGGACACTAACCAGCATTAACGTTGCATAAATGATTAGCGTTAAAAAATATATATATGGCAATACTTCTTTTTATACCAGGTGGCCAATTTGATATCAAGCTAGCCACCTATTAGTATTCGTTCATAAGTTCCTTAAATTTTCAGCAAAAATAATGAAAATAGGTTACTAACCAGAACTATCAAAGTTAAAGCGACGGGGGTTTTCAAAAAAACTAGGTGGATTAAAGTTGGTTGGGCAACTTGACACATGTTTCTTCTCTCCGAGTCTATCCAATTTGTTTTGCTGGTTGGGATGTCAATCATCATTAGAACCATAGTCGTACGTCTGAGGGGTGTTTTAACTTAAATTACTTCTTAATCTCCCTCCACGTAAACGAGGGTACACTTAATTTAAGATTCTCATTCCAACACCATTTAAGTGCGAAAAGATGATCCGTCTTTACGACGCCATGTCAAAATAATATATATTTAAAATACTTGCGTGTTTAGCAAAATGATATCCATCCGGGCTAGTCGTATATATACATGAGTGAGGAAGCTATAATATGGAGGAAGTGTACACACATTTGCGCAAATTAGATTACAGTTCCTTTAAAATGCAGTATACATAATCATATATTAAAATAAGAAGCGGGACTTTGATTTAGTTAAAAGTTAGTATATTTTATTGTATGCATGTTAAGTGTAAAGATGGGTCTGTTTTTCATTGGCTTTCTTTATATTATTATGTATTTGCACTGAACATGGTAGGGCTATCTACTTTTAACCACGCTAGAGGGGAAGAAAAGAGGAAGGGGCATTTAGAGTGGCAAACCATTTAACTAAACACATTCGACACCCTCGGCCGGGATTCACAACCCAGCCACCCGTCATAGAAAGAATATATTCAGATATTCACTTTTATTTCAGTGTCTTTGGAGGGGAAGGGCTTTAGGAGGAGGCCATTTTATCATATATACTCATTTGGATCTAAATTTGACCCTTGACCAATTTACAACGTGCACAATTCCCAACTATGGAATTATTGAGCTCTTAACTTGATTGGACCAGGTTAAAGACAGTTGCGTTAGTGGCTGCATATTTCATCTAGTGTTGACAAATGTAAGAGGTGGGAAGAAATAATCCGGTTCGAGACAAATCGAGCTATGCTTTGAAATGTTTCTTTGCCTACGTGTAAACTAAACAAGGGCCATTCATATATTTTACTATCTGACCTTGTTGGTATAACACGATTTCCTTCGTTTTGACCCCTTAGCTTGGTCATTAGCACTTCTGTATAAGGTGGAAAAGGGTCACGAGTTTGATTCCTAGCGTGATCGAAACAATTATAATTGGGGAAATTGGGGCTTTCCCTTTTTCAGTGACTAATAATAACGGCTCGAGTACTCAGCACTGTGTTTGTTCTAGAATAGAGTTAGTTTGTATGTCAAGTTATAAAATATGTATTAAGTCTGTTTATACGCCAAAACTAGGTTTGTATGTACAGATTTTTACTCTCACCCGACATGCATCGGTTGGTACGCGCGGTAAGGCATCAGTCTCGTATAGACATACACATTCATCATTAAAGATAACTTGCTTCAGTGGTCACATGGTGTAAGGCACTACTCTTGCAGTGGACTAGACTGCCAACGATGGGGATATAAAGGTTCGAATCTCAGTCAAGTGTACTGAAAATGCTTTTTTACAAAATAGTTTACAGCTCGTACTCCACGCAAATGTAAGTGAACCTCATATGAATAGAGCCCTTGTCAACTCTAAAACCATTAGCGTAATTAGTACATAGGCCTATGCGTTCAACCTAAA
This sequence comes from Timema californicum, assembly GCA_902141385.1. Classification (NCBI taxonomy): domain Eukaryota; kingdom Metazoa; phylum Arthropoda; class Insecta; order Phasmatodea; family Timematidae; genus Timema; species Timema californicum. The sequence continues at coordinate 65,192 of CABFOW010003204.1, forward strand.
CGTTAAGTAAGACACAGTGTTAAAAATATTTAGAAACAATGTGTATATAACTGTATGTATAATATCCAAAGCCCAAAAAAACTATGAAACAAATATTTATTTGTAGGCCTATACTTGTATAATAGAGGCAATTTGAAAAACTATAATATATTAACACATATTGTTAATTCCAGCCAACTCAACTTAAAAAAAGCCGACCTTCCATGCATCTACATTTGAAGGTTAGGTTTTGCTAGGTTGGATAATTTTGCCATACTCATCTTTCCGTACACGGGTGACTAGCCTCGTCTTTTATAAAATAACCAAGTAATAACAATTATATCATAAATATATACTGGATTTATAATCGGCTTATTATTTGTAGACACTTATTTGAACATTAAAAAAAAATGATAAAATATCCTATTGTGTACTCTACCTAAACTCAATAGAACTAGTTCTGGTGCTGTCACTTTTGATATTAGGTTATCACTTTTATTGTTTGGGTTTAGTTCCATCTTTAAAAACCCGTCCTGGCTATGTACACTTAATAGTACAAATTGGCTAGAAATTAAAAGGGTACATTGAGAAAGTTGATGTTCTAAAATTTGTTTTCACATCTTCTAAAAATGTCACTATAGTCTACTATTAGTAAAGATGAGCAATAAGTTAACAGTCCACATCAAAACGCTATGGCATTCATTCGGTTTATTACGTTGGACTGGTACACATTTTGGTAAACGTTGGGTTCATGTGAGGGGTGGTTACATTTATATTTTTAAATGTATTACCCAGAAACATAAGGCTTTGCCCACACCAGATATGCTAGAGGTATTTTTTATGCACAATATGATTTCACATAGAATCTTCAGACAAATAACTGTGCATTTATCAATTATATATATAGTACACACCCCGTGTCTGGTGGATAAACATTCTCGCTATTATACTTGCAGTTGCGGGTATGTATCATCTTTTGAGGTTGAGGCATCATGTAGATACGGTTACTTCACCCCGATGATATGGTATGATGATGATGATGATGATGATCAATGTGCAATGCCAGTAAAAATTCTTTAATATAATTCAATCCTAATTAACCAGACCATGACAATTATAGGAATATATCCTTAGGAAAATATACCTATCCTACCATAGGCAATCACACCCAGGAACTATAGATTAGTAGCCAGGCATGCTGATCACTAGACCAAAAGGCTGGCCTTTCTTAAATTAATCTGTTTCCATAAAGTTTGAGTTAAATAAAATAATTTACTAATACCGAAATAATAAATAGCTAAATGAGATAAGTATCGAATAGTTTAACTTAATTTTTACTAAAAATTGGAATTCCAAATGGTCGTTATTTTTTATAAATTCTATTATTTTATGCCTAGTCCTTTTATGTTATAACAAATGTAAGAGGTGTGAAGAAATAATCCGGTTCGAGACAAATCAAGCTATGCTTTGAAATGTTTCTTTGCCTACGTGTAAACTAAACAAGGGCAATTCATATATTTTACTATCTGACCTTGTTGGTATAACACGATTTCCTTCGTTTTGACCCTTTAGCTTGGTCATTAGCGCTTCTGTATAAGGTGGAAAAGGGTCACGAGTTTGATTCCTAGCGTGACCGAAACAATTATAATTGGGGAAATTGGGGCTTTCCCTTTTTCAGTGACTAATAATAACGGCTCGAGTACTCAGCACTGTGTCTGTTCTAGAATAGAGTTAGTTTGTATGTCAAGTTATAATATACTTATTAAGTCTGTTTATACGCCAGAACTAGGTTTGTATGTACAGATTTTTACTCTCACCCGACATGCATCGGTTGGTACGCGTGGTAAGGCATCAGTCTCGTATAGACATACACATTCATCATTAAGGATAACTTGCTTCAGTGGTCACATGGTATAAGGCACTACTCTCACAGTGGACTAGACTGCCACCACTGTGGATATAAAAGTTCGAATCTCAGTCAAGTGTACTGAGAATGCTTTTTTCCAAAATAGTTTACAACTCGTACTCCACGCAAATGTAGGTGCACCTCATATGAATAGAACCCTTCTAAACTCTAAAACCATTAGCGTAATTAGTACATAGGCCTATGCGTTCAACCTAAACGTTAAGTAAGACACAGTGTTAAAATATTTAGAAACAATGTGTGTATAACTGTATGTATAATATCCAAAACCCAAAAAAACTATGAAACAAAGATTTATTTGTAGGCCTATACTTGTACAATAGAGGCAATTTGAAAAACTATAATATACTAACACAATATGTTGTTAATTCCAGCCAACTCAACTTAACAAATGCCTACCTTCCATGCACCTACATTTGAAGGTTATGTTTTGCTAGGTTGGATAATTTTGCCATACTCATCTTTTCATACACGGGTGACTAGCCTCGTCTTTTATAAAATAACCAAGTAATGACAATTATATCATAAATATATACTGGATTTATAATCGGCTTATTATTTGTAGACACTTATTTGATCATTAAAAAAATGATAAAATATCCTATTATGTACTCTACCTAAACTCAATAGAACTAGTTCTGGTGCTGTTACTTTTGATAATAGGTTATCGCTTTTATTGTTTGGGTTTGGTTCCATCTTTAAAAACCCATCCTGGTTATGTACACTTAATAGTACAAATTGGCTAGAAATTAAAAGGGTACATTGAGAAAGTTGATGTTCTAAAATTTGTTTTCACATCTTCTAAAAATGTCACTATAGTCTACTATTAGTAAAGATGAGCAATAAGTTAACAGTCCACATCAAAACGCTATGGCATTCATTCGGTTTATTACGTTGGACTGGTACACATTTTGGTAAACGTTGGGTTCATGTGAGGGGTGGTTACATTTATATTTTTAAATGTATTACCCAGAAACATAAGGCTTTGCCCACACCAGATATGCTAGAGGTATTTTTTATGCACAATATGATTTCACATAGAATCTTCAGACAAATAACTGTGCATTTATCAATTATATATATAGTACACACCCCGTGTCTGGTGGATAAACATTCTCGCTATTATACTTGCAGTTGCGGGTATGTATCATCTTTTGAGGTTGAGGCATCATGTAGATACGGTTACTTCACCCCGATGATATGGTATGATGATGATGATGATGATGATCAATGTGCAATGCCAGTAAAAATTCTTTAATATAATTCAATCCTAATTAACCAGACCATGACAATTATAGGAATATATCCTTAGGAAAATATACCTATCCTACCATAGGCAATCACACCCAGGAACTATAGATTAGTAGCCAGGCATGCTGATCACTAGACCAAAAGGCTGGCCTTTCTTAAATTAATCTGTTTCCATAAAGTTTGAGTTAAATAAAATAATTTACTAATACCGAAATAATAAATAGCTAAATGAGATAAGTATCGAATAGTTTAACTTAATTTTTACTAAAAATTGGAATTCCAAATGGTCGTTATTTTTTATAAATTCTATTATTTTATGCCTAGTCCTTTTATGTTATATTTTTAAGGAAAACTCTTTATAAGTCCTTTAAGTCTCCGAACTTACTAGTCATGATTGTCATTAATTTTATAGACGTTTGTAGCCAGCAAGCATACTATATCTTTTATATAATATTAATGACCCATTTATGATGCTTAGGTACATATGAAGTAAACTTTATGTGTCCCTATAAGTATTCTAAAACCATTTGGTAGGAATGGGTCGAATCCACTTTTTCCCGAATTATAATTAGAATTTACACTTAACTATCAATCTAAACTCCAAATCTTAGAAAATATGGTACTCGTAAGAGAGTAACTTTCCAGCCCTGGCATTTCCCCCTCTCCGATTTTTAGTTTATTCAATTAATTACTATATTATAGAAAGTTTTTAGTTAATAGGGAGAATATAATCTTTATCTAAGCTACAACACCTTTTATTATAAATTGAATTCATAATTAAAAGGCTGCTGGAAACTGGTTGTAAGTCTTAAGCTATAATTATGCTGGGTGAAGCCACTAGAAAGCATCCTTATTGCGCTAAAAATAATTTCAGATTAATAATTAAAAATTACACAAATTTATAATTTTATTATTATTATTTTAGAATCTTAAATTTCCTAAATTAGTTGTTATTAAAAGGATCCATTCTTATCTTTAGCAGGATCATAAGTATTTTTTAATATAAAAACTATTTTAATAATAGTTTTAACATTAGTGCCTTAAATTTTAAAAGTTGTGACTAATTAACTCATTTTTTGTTTGGTAAAATTTGGTCTTGGTTTTAAAAATCTTTTCAATAAACATATCTGATTCATTTTTACCAAGGTAGATCCTTATTTACTTGTTTTATTTGGACAAATTTGGTGATTTTCCTCTTATTAGGATCTTCTAAAGCAGCTGTTACCAATTTTTTTGAATGGAGTACCACCTCAACAATTCCCATAAATTGTAGTACTGCCAAAATCATGATGAATGTTAATATTTTGGTACATTTTTAATGGCACCCAGGGATATAATAATACAGACTGCGCAGACTGAATAAATGTTGCCATCCCTCCAACCACTGTTTAAATTTGTTTCCCTTTTGGCTAGACTTGTTCCGAATACATTTATAAGATTTTACGAGGTCACATCCTTTTCTGACTTTAATTTTCTTGTTTTGTTTAGCTTGTCTCGGCTTTCCACCTGGAATAATTTTACGTACCACAATTTGCGAACCACTGTTCTAGAGAATTTGATAATCATGTAACATTTTATGGGTTTTTTCATGCTTTGCGTCTTACTACTCACCCAGTTTGTCGTAATAAACACCAATAAGTTTTAGGGGTGTTGAAGGTGGAATTTAGAATACATATATCATTATTTGCGTGGATCTAGAGTGAACATCCATTTAGGGAGGAAATAAGCCTCAGTACACTTTGTTAGGAAGTGAACCTTGACCTGTACTTCACTGAAAAACCCGACATAAAAGAGACTGACTACCTTATAGCGCGTGCCTGATGGATTGGACTGGTTTAGTTTGTAGCTAGATGGGTAACTGTACGGACAAAGCCTACTTCCTTTCAAGAATGATGGTGTTGGTTTCTATTTTACTGTAAAACAGGTGATTTATTTCATTCCACAAATTTACTTTCCCTTTCATCTTTAAGAGATTATCAGGGGCGCAAAATTATGTTGCACTTAGCTTAGATATTGACAACACCTTTAACGGTACACGAATTTAGTTTTGACTGGAATGAAGGCAAAACGCTTTGCTATGACCCTATACATACATGGACGTGTGAGCATATTGTAGTTTAAATGTTGAAATTTTCCGTCCAGAAAAGTCCGAAAATCCACGTATTTTGTTTGATTATAGAGAACTGAATATTTATGAAACAGAAGAACAGGTATAGGAGCATAGAATGAATCTATTTCAATCGAATGATGTAGTTTATTAGCAGTCACAACACAAAATTGTAATGGTATTTTTATTTCCGACCTCCCTGTTTGTTCTCAAACTATCGACAGATCCACCCAGGGATATGATAAACCTCTTTGGTTTCTGGTGTTTGTTCTCAAACTATCGAAATTTTTACTAAAAATTGGAATTCCAAATGGTCGTTATTTTTTATAAATTCTATTATTTTATGCCTAGTCCTTTTATGTTATATTTTTAAGGAAAACTCTTTATAAGTCCTTTAAGTCTCCGAACTTACTAGTCATGATTGTCATTAATTTTATAGACGTTTGTAGCCAGCAAGCATACTATATCTTTTATATAATATTAATGACCCATTTATGATGCTTAGGTACATATGAAGTAAACTTTATGTGTCCCTATAAGTATTCTAAAACCATTTGGTAGGAATGGGTCGAATCCACTTTTTCCCGAATTATAATTAGAATTTACACTTAACTATCAATCTAAACTCCAAATCTTAGAAAATATGGTACTCGTAAGAGAGTAACTTTCCAGCCCTGGCATTTCCCCCTCTCCGATTTTTAGTTTATTCAATTAATTACTATATTATAGAAAGTTTTTAGTTAATAGGGAGAATATAATCTTTATCTAAGCTACAACACCTTTTATTATAAATTGAATTCATAATTAAAAGGCTGCTGGAAACTGGTTGTAAGTCTTAAGCTATAATTATGCTGGGTGAAGCCACTAGAAAGCATCCTTATTGCGCTAAAAATAATTTCAGATTAATAATTAAAAATTACACAAATTTATAATTTTATTATTATTATTTTAGAATCTTAAATTTCCTAAATTAGTTGTTATTAAAAGGATCCATTCTTATCTTTAGCAGGATCATAAGTATTTTTTAATATAAAAACTATTTTAATAATAGTTTTAACATTAGTGCCTTAAATTTTAAAAGTTGTGACTAATTAACTCATTTTTTGTTTGGTAAAATTTGGTCTTGGTTTTAAAAATCTTTTCAATAAACATATCTGATTCATTTTTACCAAGGTAGATCCTTATTTACTTGTTTTATTTGGACAAATTTGGTGATTTTCCTCTTATTAGGATCTTCTAAAGCAGCTGTTACCAATTTTTTTGAATGGAGTACCACCTCAACAATTCCCATAAATTGTAGTACTGCCAAAATCATGATGAATGTTAATATTTTGGTACATTTTTAATGGCACCCAGGGATATAATAATACAGACTGCGCAGACTGAATAAATGTTGCCATCCCTCCAACCACTGTTTAAATTTGTTTCCCTTTTGGCTAGACTTGTTCCGAATACATTTATAAGATTTTACGAGGTCACATCCTTTTCTGACTTTAATTTTCTTGTTTTGTTTGGCTTGTCACGGCTTTCCACCTGGAATAATTTTACGTACCACAGTTTGCGAACCGCTGTTCTAGAGAATTTGATAATCATGTAATATTTTATGTTTTTTTTAATGCTTGGCGTCTTACTAACCCAGTTTGTCGTAATAAACACCAATAAGTTTCAGGGGTGTTGAAGGTTGAATTTTGAATACATATATCCTTATTTGCGTGGATCTAGAGTGAACATCCATTTAGGGAGGAAATAAGCCTCAGTACACTTTGTTAGGAAGTGAACCTTGACGTGTACTTCACTGAAAAACCCGACATAAAAGAGACTGACTACTTTATAGCGCGTGCCAGATGGATTGGACTGGTTCAGTTTGTAGCTAGATGGGTAAATGTACGGACAAAGCCTACTTCCTTTCAAGAATGATGGTGTTGGTTTCTATTTTACTGTAAAACAGGTGATTTATTTCCTTACACAAATTTACTTTCCCTTTCATCTTTAAGAGATTATCAGGGGCGCAAAATGATGGTGCACTTAGTTTAGATATGGTGCACTTAGTTTAGATATTGACAACACCTTTAACGGTACACGAATTTAGTTTTGACTAGAATGAAGGCAAAACGCTCTGCTATGACCCTATACATACATGGACGTGTGAACATATTGTAGTTTAAATGTTGAAATTTTCCGTCCAGAAAAGTCCGAAAATCCACGTATTTTGGTTGATTATAGAGACCTGAATATTTAGGAAACAGAAGAACAGGTATAGGAGCATAGAATGAATCTATTTTAATCGAATGATGTAATTTATTAGCAGTCACAACACAAAATTGTAATGGTATGTTTGTTCTCAAACTATCGACAGATCCACCCAGGGATATGATAAACCTCCCTGGTTTCTGGTGTTTGTTTTCAAACTATCGACAGATCCACCCAGGGATATGATAAACATCTTTGGATTCTGGTGTTTGTAAATCTCTGCTCGACTAGTCTAGTGTCTTAAGGATGCCGGTCACTTGAAGTGAAATATAATCACAATACTCAATTGTCTCAGAACAGTCTGTTTTGATTCTGTTAAAACATTATTTTTAATTATTAGAGGAAGGCTAGATCTTTGTATCTAAATAATGGGGACATTTTTCGTGGAAAGTTCTTGTAATTGAAGTAATTTAACCTTTTAGTCAATACTTAAAAGTGTATAAAACCTAAAATGTAAGATTATTTATTTTATTTAAACATGCTGATATTTTTCACTTCCATTTTGGTGTAAACCGTAATTTAAAATAACAAGCCAATCTATATGAATAAAATGGAGAATTTATGTGGGTTTCTTGAGCATTGTACGATATCCATCACATGTAAAGGCCTGAAATTTAAATATTAATAGCCCCTGTGCATGAATATGTGCACCTAAAAACAGAGCTTTTTTAAAATTTAGACTTGATAATTTAAAATTAATTAAAAACTGGGTTGGAAGAAATAAAAAGAATATATTTTCTACCTGCGTTGCATGGTTACCTGGGTCAAATTAGGGTACTTCTGCTAGTTTAAAAATATGGTTCGAGCCAAAATGTAGTAAAAAAATATCAAAATATCCCTATAATTTTAAAGTTCTTGTATCTTGAGTCTTTATTTTAAAATGATTAGTTAATTATTTTCAACAACGTTTGATGCGAAATGTTGCATATCTGAGATATAGGTAAGTGGTTATAAACATTGAACTGACCTTTCTCTAACAGATAAAGTTAATTTTTAATAATATCAGAATAGTAATTAGAATAATTATTAGAATCAATAGTTAAAATAATTAAATCAGAATAATAATTTCAGAATATGATATGATACTTGGATACGGCATTATCCGTAGTAAAGCTAATATAATAGCTTTGGCTATTTGATTCATGATTAATTTTTAATAATGTCACTACATTACATTTTAAGGATATCCAGGAAGGTTCTAGTGGATTTGATGAATCATGGCCTTCTTTCAAATAAGCAGTGACCTTAAATTCCCTTGCCTTAAGAGTGCTACATTGTCAATTTTGGGTTTTGGGATGGGCAAACCATCACTACTCCTCTCTTGTCTTTCCTTCGTGTTCTTAACAGATTAGAGTGTCAAAGAGAGGAAAGAAATGTTTGGGGAAAGAGGGGTCATGGTTACTTCTTCCCTGTAGAAAAATAGTAGCGTTGATATATAAAAAACACTCAAGCAATCCCAAAATATTTAAAAATTTATTTTTTATGGCTCTTTCAAAACACGATTTTGTTTCTTAGAGAAAGGCTAGATTTATATTTCCAGACACATATTTCTAACCCTTTCCTTTAATTTAGAAGTGTAATTTTTCACCTAAGACATAATTGAAAGTGATTTAGATTATACCTTTTTATATATACGTATATTTTTAAACTTTAGAGCTGATTATTTTAAATTTTAACTAGCCAGGCACATGTCGATACCCTTAGCCCACATGGTGAAGTCAACACAATTATAAAATATCTAACGACTTCTTAAATAAAGTGAGTTTTAAAAATGTCTGCAAGGCGTTTCAGCTTTCTCTTATAGTTTATATAGTTAAATAGTTATGTCTATTTTAAAAAAATGCTAGCGGCTCGTACGAATAAGATAATACGCTCGACTCTTCAGTGTTCAAATGAAGCTTAAATCTCTCAATATACTGGACTGTTGGTGACAGGGATATCGGGGTTCAAATCCTATTCGGTTATTTTGAAGGTTTTTTTTACTTAAGACTTTACCAATCCCCTTCCACGCAAATGGAGATACATTCCTTCTAAATCACTCCTTCCTAAACCTTACTCCTTTATTGTAAATGTGTGGACTGTCCCATGGTTAGTAAGACGGGGCGCACAAAAAAGTTGAGGTAGACGCTTGCTATGTTTTCCTCCGAGACGCCTGTGAACGCGAGCGTCACGTCCGAAGCGCATGCCCTGCCCCAGGCGGGAAGATGTGCCGTTAGTTAACGTCTGGCTCCGTCTTCCCGCGGATGGACCGGCAACAATGTGGGCGACCTTACCGGCAACCAGTTTTCACTCTCTGAGATCATTTGGCTCAAAAGGTCAGATGGTTGAATACCGGATTACCGGAGAGGGCCGAATACAAACGGACAACTCAGACCAACAATGGCGTACGTCTATCATTGTTCAAAAGACAACTAATTTATTAAGGTAATATATTTAATTTAAAGCTACCACCGACTTGAAAGGACATGGCGGTATTCTCATGGAAATGGCATTTATCAAGCATCAAAACCACTAAAACAATCCTCAACTATCTTATCATTTTTCGTTGTGAGCCTATTAAAATATACTCTTTTTCGTGGGAGAGGGGGAGCTATAGTGATTATTGGGGGAGGGGGGAAGGGTTAGAGGATAGGAAGGAGATACTATATTTAAGTTTCTAGNTATTAAAATATACTCTTTTTCGTGGGAGAGGGGGAGCTATAGTGATTATTGGGGGAGGGGGGAAGGGTTAGAGGATAGGAAGGAGATACTATATTTAAGTTTCTAGCTGTTTAACTTAAATTAATTCTCACATAATCTAGGATTTCTCGTTCAAAAATATTCTTAAAGCAAGTTGTATAAAATATATCTGGATACAGTAATATAACCTGGGGCCTTTGTACTGCTGTGCCAACGACAAGGATCCACCAGAAAGCTATTCTCGGTGAAAACCTTAAAATCTTAAGAGGCAGGTATTCAGTGACCCGAACCAAACCTGCCAGGTTCCTTTGCTATTTCAAGATGTATTTTCTCAAAATAATTTTAGATTATTAATTTGTTTTATATTATTTTTCGCACCTTACTACCCGTCAACGCTATATACACTTGAATTACACCAATAAGGTATAGCTTTCAAGAGGAAATGGGCCAGTATTTGAAAAGATATATAGGGGGAAACCATTAAAAAAATATATTTTCAGTGCTTTCGGTTGATATTCCAACTCTAACTTCCACTTCACTATCAAACCAGACAAATGAGATAGACATAGGCCTAAATATAGACCATATGACCGGCTTCTTGGTCTGGAGGTTAGCCTTCCTGACTACTAATTTAGAGATTCATGGTTTGATTGCTATTTATCTAATTTTCCTAAAGAGGAATTGTTACTATGGTCACCATGGTCTAGTTATCTAGGCTTAACCTAGGTTAAGATTTTTACTTTACAACACATGATCATTATTATCATCATCACATCTCATCGGGGAGAAATAATCACTAACCACTAGTAACTACATGGTGGATCAACCTTAGAAGATGGTTATAAATCCTCCACTGTCAGAAGAAGTCAAGGAATGTCTAGCCAACAAACCATAGTGCCATACGCTTAGAAGAAAATTGGTGATCGTGTCTACCAGTATGGTTTGCAATCTCATAATATCACGCATTATTTGGGCGCAGCTGTCGTATTATACAGGGTGAACCTAGGTGTTGCGTGGTTTTAACAATTGTGGTACCTCCAAGTGACATTAATACTGGCTTTGTAAAACTAAGTAGCTGATATATATGTCAGCATGTGGTTAATAATTATGATGCCTCTTATCAACAGGGCTAGGTTTATAGCTGTGGAGGCCCCTGGGCTCTAAAAAAAATGGAGGCACAATATTAAACAAGTTCTGTTTTTCTCCCTAACGTTTCAATATTATAATTTCTCACACAAAAAAAACCCTGTTAAAACCTCAACGTTAAATATGTTTTTTAAGTGTCATACAAAGAAATAAATTATTTTAAATCAAAACAAAAATATCTATAATATAATTCGTTTGTTTTTAAATATAAGGACAGAAAATAATGTCAAAAACTCTGAATTTACGAAAAAAAAATTATACATTCATTAATATTCATAAATAAGTCTGTGGAGGTCTCCAGATTTGGGGAGGCCCTTGGGCGTTAGCTACCTGCCCATATGGTGGAATAATTTTCTGTTGAACAATCTTAATATATTACAGTTCAAAACTTCACCTAATCTGCTAATGTGCATTTTGACTCCAAGAGAGTGGTTTGCAGCTTTCATTTCTGACAGATGGTGTCAATTTCAACAGTTGCAAAGCTAATTACAGTAAACTTTAGTCAATGTTGGTCACCCTGCCATTTTATATTCTTTATTTTAAAGGTTATTTACCGAACGAGCTTGTTACAAGACAACATAAACATTATACTTTTATAATAAAAATTATATTTCTCCTTGATTTACCTTATTGCTAGATTTAGGCCCAATCTTACAATGTCACGTTATTCTATTCGTTAGGGCTTAACATAAGGTTAAGTGATAACAACCACTAAGGATATATTATTAAAACCCTCACATTTTAGGTATTAGAATAAAAATGTAGTGTAAACGTAAAATAAGCACATTCTTAGAGAAATGTATCAATTAAAAGGTAAAAATAAATGTTTAGAAACGGAAATATAAGCTTCTTCAAAAACAAAGTAATTTTTAACAGAACAAGGTCACAGCATACAGTTTTAAGATAATTACGGCGGATTGTCATAGGTCCATGTGACTGTGGACCAGTAATGAAAGATATAGTAGCTATAAAATTCATTATTAAGATTACTGCCAACTTTGAAGGAGAATATCTTATCACTCAAGACATGATGTTTTGTCGTTTAACGTGGCATTTTAATGATTCATTTTATTGAGTTTGGTCTTTTTATAAAAGTGTTGTGTTAAACGCTTTATGCTTATCCATTTCAATGAGTTTCTGATGATAATATGTATAATATATTATTATAATTACATTATATAGATATATTATTTTCATCTTTCATCTTATTGGACAGTGGATCTGAAAGTGTTAACACTGCTACATTATAGCAAATACAGTTTTGGGGTATGTTGTGTTACTGCCCTGTATTAAAAAAAACTTTATTTGTTTGATCAAGGCTTAACATAATATGTTTCCAACCATTTACTTAAATCTAAAAGCTGAGATATTTCACTTGAAAATTAATCGAAAATGAGATAATTTTAAATTTTTTTGGAATATTTTAAGCTATAAAACTTGAAATAAAATATTTTAATTACATCCATTTTGGTGCCAAATATTTTGATATCACAAACTATTCCTTAAACAACGGGTGGTTTTAGGACGTGTGCAACGCTTCTCGACGCTAGGCGAACCCCTTAAAGATTTAACATTGGGTAGTTTAAAAATAAGTAATCGTGAAGGGTGCTAATATTTTATTGCCCTCGTACTCTTCCACTTACGATGATGGACATGTCTCCTTTTCGTTCTGGTTTTGGGAAACCATCAAAGATTTGTGAACATCTTTTCACTACAACCTCGTGAACATGGAAATAAAACTAAAATAAAAAAAAGTATAGTTGACGCTTCGCAAAAATGATGGTGGAGCGGATTACTTCTACTCGGAGGATTATGAGACAGTAGGAGCTTGTTCTGTTTGAAGGTCAAGGACGACGACGCATCTTCAGACACGAGTAGTTGTTTATCGTTCCTTTCTTTTCGCTGGGTTACGTGGTTTTTCTTTTTTTAGTTAGTTGGTCAAGTGATTACTTTCTCTTTCAGGTGTAAATGGAAGGCTGATGTAACAGGTTTTTTTTCTATTTATTCATTTGGCGCTACACGATGGTGTAACCAGTAGGTACTGTTAAGTTGGAGGCTGCTTAGGATGTACAGTTGTACCAATTGACACTTCATTTACGAAGGATTCAACGCTAGTTATTTAACATTAATTTGAATATGTTAGTATAACCTTTTTTTATTCCCGAAGAACTTAGTTTTATTGATTTTTAGTTTTTTCATACCCCCTCACCTATTAGGGATACTTATATTTGATTATTTAGGGAGGAGAACTGTTGAGATTTAGAAGAAATGTACCCATGCTTGCCTGGAGCGAGAGAGGTAAACCAATTAGAAAAACACCCTAAATACACCTAGCCGGGATTTGACCCTGACCTTCAATCACCGACAAACTAAGTTATACCCTGAATTTGATAGTATGCATAGTATCTGGTAGTTTCTAAGGCTACTAAAACAAATTAATATATTTATACATCAAGTTATTTTAGCTAAAGTTGTCACTTTTGATAAATATTAACACACCCATGAAATAACACTAATAATATAGTAAAATACTATCGATGCTGACACAACAAAATGCTTGAATATTTTAAACTGTTTTTCCAAAAAAAATCAAGCTATAGGTTAGCTATAGGTTTCCATGTGCCCACCGATGAGGGTAGCTTCATAGCCCTACGATTCTTAATTCCACTAGGACTGTTTGAAACTTAATTATAATTTAAAAATATAGGATGAGGTATGGTTTTAGATCAAATTGACCTTTTTTTTACTTCACGTCATATTCAAATTACTCACACACGTTTTTTGGAAATTATTTATTTGATATGAATATTATCAATAGTTAATCCTCTATAAAGTATTTACTAATGTGTTGCTTGCTAGCTATTCACACATTTTGTTTTGTTTTAACGCATATTGGAGACTATTTGTTTTAGTGAAAATAAAGTTAAATATATTTTTGAGGAGAATCGTTTGGTAGAGATTTTGATGACAATGAAATTAAGGAAAGAATGGTTTTCATTTTGTATTGCTTAATGTTTTGTAATATAAATATATATTTAAATCTAAAAAGTTTTCAAATAGGTTTCCCCTAAAAACGAGTTTGGAGAGACTAACGTGTATTGCTAACATTTTGGAATGGAATGTTAACGAAAGAAAAAAAAACACAAACCAAGGGTACAAGATTAACACTATCCAAGGTATCCAATTAAAAATGATTTAGTGACAAACATAGCCATGT